>VWZZ01008049.1:516-13509 GCA_013399095.1 Psophia crepitans
CCTGGGCCGGTGGGGGGTGCCCGGGGCAGGGGCTGGCCCGGCTGGGCTGGGAGGTCCCTTCCCACCCAAGCCGTTCTAGGGTCCTGTGCACCTACCGCGGGTCTGTGCCGCCTGTTCTGGGGCGCTTGGCTTCGAGGGAAGGTGCTGGGCTAAAGAGGCTTGCTGCGACAGCTTAGTGTCGCCCCTGTGCCTGCTTGTGGCTCCCCTTCACAGCAAACGGGCGGTGCGTGGCTGGGCGGTGCTGCTAGCCATGTCCGTGGCAGGCCCCGGGTACAGTCCCCTGGGCAGTGTTACTTCCAAAGAGCCTGGAAGCTTCTTTGTTCCCTCCAGTTCCCTTCGCTGTTCGTGCCTCCCGCCACGCTCCCGTGCTTAGCGTTCAGGAGGGTGCTGCAGGTGCGCTGCCGCGATCGAAAGGGCTGGACACAGACTCCGAAACCCCGCTCGGAACCCTAGGAGGGACTGATGATAGTGGTTGTTGCAGAAACAGCCTCTTACGCACAACCACACCAGAACATCAGGTGCTGGTTTCAAGAACTGTATCAGTGCAATCCCAAGCACAGCTACAGGCTGGGCGGGGAATGGCTGGAGAGCAGCCCTGTGGAGAAGGGCTTGGGGGTGCTGGGTGAGGAGAAGCTCACCATGAGCCGGCAGTGTGCGCTGGCAGCCCAGAAAGCCACCCGTGTGCTGGGCTGCATCAAACCCAGTGTGGGCAGCAGGGCGAGGGGGGGGATTCTGCCCCTCTGCCCTGCTCTGCTGAGACCCCCCTGCAGTGCTGCGTCCAGCTTGGGAGGCCCCAGCACAGGACAGACACGGAGCTGCTGGAGCGAGTCCAGAGGAGGCCCCGGAGATGATGCGAGGGCTGGAGCCCCTCTGCTGCCAGGACAGGCTGAGGGAGTTGGGCTTGTTCAGCCTGGAGAAGAGAAGGCTGCGGGGACACCTCAGTGCGGCCTCCCAGTGCCTGCAGGGGCTGCAGGAAAGCTGGAGAGGGGCTGGTTATCAGGGGGTGCAGGGACAGGCCAAGGGGGTGGGTTTGAACTGGAAGAAGGGAGCTGGAGCTGAGCTGTGAGGCAGCAATCCTTCCCTGGGAGGGTGCTGAGGCCCTGGCACAGGGTGCCCCGAGAAGCTGTGGCTGCCCCTGGATCCCTGGCAGTGCCCAAGGCCAGGTTGGATGGGGCTTTGGGCACCCTGGGCTGGTGGGGGGTGCCCCTGCCCATGGCAGGGGGTGGCATTGGATGGGCTGGGAGGTCCCTTCCAACCCAAACCCATCTGGGATTCTGTAACATTACTGTGTAACTTCTTGCTAAAACAAGATACTGCTAATAGCAAATTAATTTTGGTATAATATGCTCATAAATACCGTGGAGCTGTCTATTAAGCCTCTTCTATTCCTTACTAGGTAACTTGAGAGTTGTTTAGGATTTTTGGGCCTTTAATGTTTAATACTTTGTAAGAAAGCACTTAAGAGGTTTCTTATAGCACAAGTGAAGAGATGCGAGAGGGGAGAAAGCCATCACACATTCCTTTGGACTGCCTGTTAATGGTTTTGAATCACTTTGCATGTATATCTTGTTTGAGTGGTGCATGTTGCATCCGAGTTGTTTGATTTTCTTCCAGCGGGGCTGTGCTGGTGCAATGGCTATGCAGGCGCAGTTCGAGGCAAACGCAGACACGTCAGCAGAGGACGAGAGCTTTGGACCGCAGCTCATATCTAGGTTAGAGGTAGGTGAGGAGCTAGCTCTTAACTTTTCAAGAAATCTGCTAGTTTGTTTCCTGAAACACAAGTTGTTTCTGAAAATTGTGTTGCTAAATTCTTACATGCGTTTTTTCAAAAAAAAACCCAAAGCAAAAAAAAGACTAAACCCAGCATGTTAAGAGTTCTGTTCTACATTGCCCTTGCTGTGTACCCTGTCCTAACATGTACCGGTCACCTCCAGCATCTGCTAAACCAGACAGAGAATGGTATCTTCTGCCTGTTCTGTGCCATCTGCATAGTTAATAGGTTATGCAAACGCTGCAGTGGTAAAAGGATTTTATCTTTTATGGTTCTTTCTGTGTAAGTGAACAGGGAGGCAGCATTCAGTATGCTGACTTGAAATAAGAGGGTTTGATCCAAATCTGCTGAAGCCAGCTGAAGGTATTCAGTGGAGGCTAAATTAAATGATTTGTGTCTTTTTTTCTCCCCTCCCTTTCAGCAATGTGGTATAAATGCAAACGATGTGAAGAAATTAGAAGAAGCTGGATTTCACACAGTTGAAGCTGTTGCATATGCACCGAAGAAGGAGCTGCTAAATATTAAAGGCATCAGTGAAGCTAAAGCTGACAAAATCTTGGTAAGGGTGTTACGGAAAACCTTTAATCCAAGATACTCCAGAAGTCTTATTTCTTCTGACTTAGTGTTCTGGTGATTTTGGAAGGTGTCCGTTAGCGATATACTGAGACGGGCAGTAAAGATGATTAGAGGTCTGACACGGCTTTTTATGAGCGGAGGCAAAACCCACTAGGACAAGCTTCAAGAAGAAGTGAAGAGGGAGGGACTGTTAGAAAGGTCTGTAAAAACCGTGGAAGGTACGGCGACTGTGTCCGAGGTGACTGTTACTGCTAGCGCAGTATTTCTCGTGACAGGGGGCTTCTGAGGAGCCTAATGCAAAGAAAGTACTTTTCCGTACAGATTGTAACTCAGTTATGGAACTCCCTGTCCCTAGATGCAGTGGCCACCTGTGGCATCAATTGGTTTAAAAAGGGGCTAAATGCCGTGTCTGTGCAGTACTGTTCAGGCCAAGCAGCTCGCCAGCTGAACCCAGAGGAATTACTAGATGGGGCGTCGGTCCCTCGTTCCCCAATTTGTTGTGCTCTTTCCCTAAGCATCCGTGGTGGGCAGTTGGCAAGGCAGGGGGTGCTGCATTACAACAACTGGGCTGACCCAGTGCAGCCATCCCCCTGTTTTGTTGTTCTTAGGTGTGTCAATTTTAGATATTAGGCAGAAATTCTTCCCTGGGAGGGTGCTGAGACCCTGGCACAGGGTGCCCCAAGAAGCTGTGGCTACCCCTGGATCCCTGGCAGTGCCCAAGGCCAGGCTGGATGGGGCACTGGCCAACCTGATCTAGTGGGTGGCATTCCTGCCCATAGCAGGGAAGTTGGAACCAGATGATCTTTTAAGGTCCCTTCCAACCCAAACCAGTCTGTGATTCTATGAATTGTGTACCATAGGTATTCACCGTGAGCCCTGGGGTTTCCTCCTGGGGACTGAAAGCGAAGCCTGAGTTGTATTCTCACAGCATCTTCTAGTTCAGAACATGGAGCTTCTGCCAAACTAGTTCTCATTTATCGAAATCTGACCTAGCACAATGTTTAACTCCAATACTTTTCTTACTTTGCATATTTATTTGCTCTTTAGGAAGAAAGCATTCCTAGCAGGCTGTATGCCCGTCCTACCTATTTCACGTTTCACAGGGACAGAACCAAACTAAAAGGCCAGGGGGAAAATTTCCATAAAATACCCAAAATGTATGGGGAAGCTTTTTCTTTGATCAGAATTTCAGTTCTTTTCAGAGATACCAACCAATATATGGTCTATAAAATCAAACGTACGCGTCAAATTATATAGGTGCTTCTCAATTTCACAAAATAGAAAATTACAGTATTAATTACTGGAGGAGGTAAATGACTGGGATGAGCACTCCTTGCACTGCTTAGTTTGGTTTTCTTTAGGCCGAAGCAGCTAAACTGGTTCCGATGGGTTTCACCACAGCAACGGAATTCCACCAGCGAAGGTCAGAGATCATCCAGATCACCACTGGGTCCAAAGAACTTGACAAACTTCTTCAAGGTAATTTATTTCTCTCTACTGATTAGCCTTCGTTGTCTGCTTTTTCTTTTTTTTCTATGAACATGACGATCCTTGGACAAAACCACACAAGTTCTGGTTGAAAGAAGTTCTGCTCTTTTGTATCGCAACTGATTTTCTTTTAAAGGCTGTAGAAGTAGTTTGAAAACCTTTCAGTTATGATGCAGTACCCAGAGCTGTTAATTTTGGATGTTTCTAGTTTATTCTAATCTATGACTTATTTCAAGAAAACAAAGCTGAGTATCATCTTCTCCCCATTCCTACTTGTAATCAAAACCCAAAAACAAGTCGGTTCAGCTTTTCAGCATCTTCACAGCTACACTTACCAAAACTTCTTATCCGTAATGTGAACAAACCTCAGTATAAAAACCAGTTTTTCCAGTTAGTTTTGGAACTTTTAACCACACTAAATGTTTAACTGAGTCTCTGTAAATGGAATGTTTTATATGTGGTCTTTGTCTGAAGTATGCGACCTTCTGAAAATTATTTTATTATTATTTTCCCTTCAGGAGGAATAGAAACAGGGTCCATAACAGAGTTATTTGGGGAGTTTCGTACTGGAAAAACACAGTTGTGTCATACCCTGGCAGTAACCTGTCAAGTGAGTAGTCCGCTTCATTAAAATCAAGTATTCAGACAACACAGCTTTGAGCTATTTGCTAATTTGTGCACTTTTCTCAACGAATACAAGAGCGATCCATATGAACAGCTGCAAAGACCGGGAGTATCTGCAGCACCCTTGACTGTGCGTGCAGCTTTCTAGGATCCTTTGGTTCATGCTTAATCTGCCTGCTAGGATTTCTTTAGCTGCAATTGAGTTTGTGATGCTTTTTGGCCTGTTTGACGTGTTCTGCAGCCTTTTTTTTTTTTCTCCTTGATATTCTGACAACAAAATTTAACACGTTAGCCTTGTAGCATTGTTCTGGGTCTTAAATGCAGAGAAGCATTTGATCTCTCTTCAGGTGCTCCAGACTTCGGAGAATCTTTATTGCCAGAGTGCTGAAAAGAGAAAAGAAACTGTGTTGCCTTCAATGAGTTTCTTTGATTAGCCGCTTTTTTCCCTAGAGTGTCCTAAGCTTCTTGACTTTACTGTTATAAGAGCCTTCAGCTGGCCCCTGCTATCAAACAGTAGATCAGTTTGCAGTAACCTTTTCTCTGACCTTAGTTTAAACAAATAGTGTTTATCACTTTCTGGAGGCTGCTATTTCATAAAATACTAGAGACTTTGGGCTTAATTTGATCATTTAGTTAAGACCCTTACGCACCTAAACTTACCAGGTCAAAATTAAGCACATGTCCTCTTGTGCAGGTGTTGGAGATTGAAAACAGGAATCTTTCTTCTCACTTTTCCCAGATAAATGTGACTTCAATCGCAGCAGCTTGGTATCATCTTTGCTGATACCAGTTGAGAGCATAAGGCAACAACTGGATCATTGGTTGATCCTTGATTTCATGTTTGTTGATTTACTTTGCCTTTAGCTTCCCATTGACCGAGGCGGCGGTGAAGGAAAAGCCATGTACATTGACACAGAGGGGACCTTCCGTCCAGAGCGTCTCCTTGCAGTGGCTGAAAGGTCTGTGCTCGGCGCCAGAAGTAAACTGGCATTAGCTGAAGGAAGGAATGTGTTTACTCCTGGGACAACCTAGTTCGTAAGGATCACTGTGTAACTCAGTCTGTCTCCTTAAACCCATGGGGTTGTTGCAGTAGGGACTGTCCCTGTGGCTCGTTCTGCGACCCTGCAGGTGATCCTGCCACTCCTTTTGCCCCACCGTGTTGACATGGGTGACTGTGGGGCTGAAGCAGAGCAGTTGTTGATGTGGTTTGCTGCAGGGCAGCGTAAATTGCTGGAAACAAGGAGGGGATAAGAATGAGCACCCTTTGAGTGAAGGGGACATAGGAGAGCTGGTTGATTGTCAAGGATCATCTCCTTCAAATTCAAGAATGGTCCATCCCATTGAAATCAAGCATAGGCTGTCAGAGGTCTGTATGAATGAACCAGGAGCTCCTGTTAAATGCGAAGAGGAGGCATACAGGAGGTGGAAGCAGGGACGGGTGAGCCTGCAATTCCATGAAATACGCTGTAGTGTGAAATGAAAAATGAGAGCAAACTATGTATGTTCTCTCTCATTGGAAAAAATATTACTGTGTTTCAGATCCAAGGAGGTAATCAGGTGGTTCTCCAAATTCTAAGGGATTTCTCAAAGTGCCATGTAAATAATTTAAACGTAAGATGTTGAATGTAACTGTCTTTTCTATTTATTTATTTTGGTAGTAGAACACTGACAGAGGTATTGCAGGTGGAAAGCTGTTCATCACTGTGTGTTATTAGCAACATACTGCTTCCAGAGAATTCTGTTCCACAATGTTAGCAGGACAATGCCTGGTGTCCTACTTCACTATTGCTCCTAGACAGGAAAACAGTCGTTAAAAACGGTTTCCAATCATTCTGTTCTCTTTTCATCACCAAGTTGTGTTGCAATTTTTGCCATCTCCCAGCCACGTGCGTTTTTATTCTAGTCTTTAGGTAAACCTGCTAGGTAACTCCTCTCGATGAAGTTGTCGCTGACAGGTTTTTCTTTTTTCACCCATTTCTCCAGGTACGGCTTGTCAGGCAGTGATGTCCTCGATAACGTGGCGTATGCCCGAGGTTTTAACACAGATCATCAGACCCAGCTCCTGTATCAGGCATCTGCTATGATGGCCGAGTCGCGGTAAGAAGGCTGATTCGGATGGAGGGGGTTTTGTGCCGATGCATAGTTGTTTGACAAAGGTACCTGGAGGTGACAAACAAATGGAGGCGCAGTATGGATTACAGAATTGTGAAATGTCAAAGTAAATGGTCACTTTGGAAGTTAACTCTTCTGCGATATCCTTGCTTTCTTCAGCGCTTAGCTCCCTTAGATCAGGATGCGTTATTCCCAAGCTGGGTTACGCTTGGGCACATCCGGATAGTCAGCGTGGTGTGTCGGCAGTGAGCTGTCCCTTAATACCGCTTGCGGTTGGAGCGTTGGATCACAGCGACTGACTTGAACTGCAACAACTGATGTTACTTTACAAAGAACAAGTGCCAGCCTGAGAAACGGTGTTAAAGATCAGTTTATAGTCACTTTTAGAAATAGCGTGTCGCTTCAGAGCGTGTGAAGCACCAAAGAAACCTGTGCAGGCAACTTGGGTTTGACACCAAGATTTACGGGCCCCTTTAGGGAGAGGTGTGTAGGAGCCTGTCCACAGAATGCCCATGGTGTCCAAACATTAACTGCTGGCCTGGTTTATAAGTGCAGTAAATCTAACAAGGGCGAGTGTAGGGTCCTGCACCCAGGGAGGAGCAACCCCAGCACCAGGACAGGTTACGGGGTGACCTGCTGGGAAGCAGCGCTGTGGAGGAGCACCTGGGAGTCCTGGGGGATGACAAGCTCTCCATGCCCAGCAGTGTGCCCTTGTGGCCAAGAAGGCCAATGGTAGCTGGGGGGCATCAAGAAGAGCGTGGCCAGTGGGTCGAGGGAGGTGGAGTATTGTGTTCAGTTCTGGGGCCCCCACTGGAGAGAGTCCAGTGGAGGGCTACGAGGATGAGTAGAGGACTTGAACATCTTCTTTATGAGGAAAGGCTGAGAGGGCTGGGACTGTTCAGCCTGGAGAAGAGAAGACTGAGAGGGGATCTCATCAATGCTTATAAATACCTGAAGGGTGGGGGTCTACAGGAAGGGGGCAGACTCTTCTCAGTGGTGCCCAGTGACAGGACAAGGGGCAACTGGCACAAACTGGAACACGAGAAGTTCCATCTGAACATGAGGAAAAACTTCTTTACCGTAAGGGTGATGGACCCCTGGGACAGGCTGCCCAGAGAGGGTGCAGGTTCTCCTTCTCTGGAGAGATTCCAAATCCGTCTCGACCCTGTGCACCCTGCTGGGGGTGACCTTACTCTAGCAGGGGGTTGGACTAGATGATCTCCAGAGGGTCCTTTCAACCCCAAGCAATCTGTGAATCTAAGTTTTTAATCACACAGGAACTTCCTTTGGGGTTACTGGGGTTTGTTGCAGAGTTAGTACTCTGAACATTGCAGGTAGTTAAAAATAGTTGTTAATCCTGCGGACTGCCAGGTTGTGCTTACACCCACATCTGTAGGCAGCCTTACAATTTGCTGGGTGTTGTCACCCACTGATGGAGGCGTTGTTCATCCTGGAAATGTTTCAACCTTGTACTTCTCCTCTCCAGATACGCGCTGCTGATAGTGGACAGTGCCACAGCCCTTTATCGGACAGATTACTCGGGAAGAGGGGAGCTGTCGGCCAGACAGATGCATCTGGCCAGATTTCTGCGTATGCTTCTCCGACTTGCGGATGAGGTAAACCATGAACTTTGCTTTATTCTCCGAAGGACCGGTGATGGCTTTTCTTTCTCCTGTAAAACTTAGCAGTTTTGTACAAACGCCTTTCTGTCCGCTCAGCATCTGCTTCCATTTTGTTTTGAGACACATGATAGAGTGGTTGTGGAGTGCAGAGAGGACAGCAAAAGTGAGTGCGTCTGGGTTTGGTTTGGTTTCTTTCTTTCTTTCTTTTTTTTTTTTCCCCCCCTGTTAGTTCAGATTGTGGGAAACAAATGCATTTTGGTTTGTTGCTTTTCTCCTCAGTTTGGTGTGGCAGTTGTGATCACTAACCAAGTGGTAGCACAAGTAGATGGAGCGGCCATGTTTGCTGCAGATCCCAAAAAACCTATTGGAGGAAATATCATAGCGCACGCTTCCACCACGAGGTGAGAGAACAGATTATCGCCTTCCGATAGCCTTATTTGGGAAGATTTTATTAAACTAGTGAAAGTACTTTTAAATTCTGGATTTACACATGATCTGTCCATGGCAATTCCAGCCGGCTTTTCAATTTTTTTGCTGCTCTGAGCACTCGGGAATCTGCGGTAAAACCAACACCACCTCTTCAAACTTTAAGGATTTACTGGAGGTAGGCTATGTGCCCTTACCTGTTTGGGTTTTTTCCTTCTCCCTCACAGACTGTATCTGCGAAAAGGCCGAGGTGAAACCAGAATATGTAAAATTTACGACTCTCCTTGCCTTCCCGAGGCTGAAGCAATGTTTGCTATTAACACCGATGGAGTGGGAGATGCTAAAGACTGACGGCTCCGTTTTGTTTCCCGTGTTGCCGGAGATGCGATGTCGGTAAAAGACTCCTTTCTTTGTGACACCTTTCCCAATGCCGCTGCTGTTCGTGTGTCGGCACAGAAGTCCGTCAGGTGAATACATTTTGAGACACATCTAGAGGTGCCGCTTGGAAGCGACCTGCCCTCTCAGGCTTTAGTCACAGCTTAGATTAACGTGGTTTCTTGGGAACGTTCTCAGAGAACCGTAACCTTTGTGTTTTCCTCACAGCTGTGGCTCCAGCTGGATTCTACCGGTGGACGTAGCGCAGTAATCTAAGAGTATGTGGCCATAGTTCATAACTTGGTGAATTTGAAGTAGCATTGACGGGTTTGGCAAATAAGAGAAGCGGTGACTTAAATACTTAATGGATTGCTTTAATTATAAACTAAAGCAGAATGGTATTCCACAGTAAGAATGAGAATATGGCTGGGATTGACGATCGCAATCCATCCTCTTCATGTTAATTTTGTTTTGGATGCTGCAATGTGCTGTTTTCTGGGAACCATTAATTTACATTTCAATTACATTTTTTTGTATTTCACTAATTCTCTGTGGAAATCTGCTTTTAATAAAAAGGACCAGGAAAATATTGACGACATCACAGGTTTCTGGGCTTCAGCCAGGCATCAATGTAGACTGAGGCGTTTTTGTATCTGCAGGTAGGAAGAAGATACATAAATCTTCAGTGAATCTCAGTCTGGAGTTTTCTTTTTCTGCTAACGCTAACAAAATGCATCATCTCCTTGATTTGAGATGTGCAGTGCAACTGTGCTCTAAGTGCCCTGTAGATGTCTTTTAAGAGTGTTTGAGGTTAAGAACGTTCTTGTATATTATGCAATATTTTTATATAAGCTACGCTATTGTGAACTACTCTGAATTTGATTAAAGAGAATAATATCCTAGTGGTGGTTGGCAGTAAAAAATGTTTTCCTCATTCTTTTTCTCTGGGACAAATCCTGAAGAATACATGCAGCGGGGTCCAGCTGTCTCTTACAGGCTAGTGGCGTCAGCTGCCTTTATTCCGGGCCATAAATACTTGTGCCGTGTTGACGACCAAACCTCACGAGATGGCAAGTTGTCCCCTGGCTCGATTACAGCTGAGCACCTTCACTCTTAAATTTGACGTAGCCGCCGAGCGCCTGCTGTTTCTGTCAGAGGATGTGCGCAGGGGGCCCTGGCCGCCACCGCTGCCTCCAGCTGAGTTTCAAGATCCAAGACTTCCCCTAAAATGTGAACTAGGGAGTAAATTGGGGTTGAACTGTCAGTGAGGAACCAAGAGGTTCAGTCCTTTTGGCGCCAGAGGTTCGGCCCTTGTTCCTCACGCCTGCCCTGTGCGGGGGTGAAGGCGGCACAGCGTGCTGTCTGTGGTTGCTGTTGGCTGATTGTCAGTTGTAAGATCCCGTTATCACCTAAGGTGTGCTAATGTTAATCACTTTGGCTGAAATCTGGTGGGGGGGCTTCCCAGGAGCCGGGCAGAGGTCTGAGACCTCCTAGCCTTTCTGGGTTGGAGAGTGCAGACCCAACGCTTGGTAGCAGCTGGTCTCTGGAGTGAAATGTCTCCCACTGTCCCTGTGGAAAGTTGCTCACAGGTGACCTTGCAGTCTGGTCTCATCTGCCATGCGCCTTGTGAGACCTGGGCCATTCTCTTTCCGTGCCTGCTGCGCTCTGCTGAAGAAGAAACGGACTGTAGTGGCAGTGCCGCTTCCATACGTGTGAAACGGGGCTGTGGTGTTCCCGGCAGCGCCTGCTTCAGGTACATAGGGGGAAACCACAGGGAGATTCCTTCTGGAATTTTTGACCAAAAGAAAACTAGGACAGGCTGGGAAAACTGGCTGAGGAGTAGGAGCAAGTGAAGAGAGGAAAAACAGGTCAAAAATGTGGGGAGGGGGATGTGGGACACGCTGGCGATAGGAGCTGGAGGAGGGAGCACAGCGAGGTGAGCGGAGATGGGAAGGGAGATCCCGGTGCCTGCAGCTCCCCTCTGCCGCTTTTCCTTTACCCTAACCGCCTGTAATACATTTTCAGTTGCCCCCCATATAAAATAGAACATTCAAATCTTACTTGAAATTGCAGATGGAGTTTCAATGATATGAACCCCAATTTTTCATGTGCTTAAAAATTCCACAAGGACCCAAAGGCTAAAAGGGGCGCTGCACAGCTGGCCCCTTCTCCCGAGCCGTACAAGTACCGTCAGTTCTTCAACAGGAAGGCTGCAGCTTGGGTGTGATTTCCAGCAATCAGTCGCGGGTTGGTTTTGGTGTTGAAGCCCCACTTTATAAAGCTGTACGTGCAATGTGGTATCGTTTAGGTGTAAGTGACACTGGGGGGGATGAGGGAACGGTTTGTTTTATTGCTTTTGGCTACGCTGAAATTCAAACTGTCCGTTTATTTTCTGCTCTGGTGCTTAAGCGACCGTCACGAAGAGGGAGCCTTGCCATGCCTCTGTCGTAGTTCCCTGCTGTTTGGGCCTCCTTGAATTCTACAGCTTTAATGTACAATCTAATGGAAACTTTATTTATTTTTTCCTCCTTTTCGAAGTCTGCTTAGGACTTCGAACAGCTAAAACTGCATCTGAAGCCCTCTGTTGGTGTGAAGCTCAGCAGGGAAACCAATTTCCCCAACAGCCTGCAGTACTTCTCTCGGCCAGCTGGAAGGTTTGTGACTGGGAGAACTGAGGGCAAGAAACCAGGAAATATTTGTTCCTCTTCTCTGGGCTCTTACACAGCTTAGTCTCTGCACCCGAGGGGATTTTGGGGGTTTGGGTTTGTTTCTTTTAAACACAAGAAAGTTTTTCAAAAGATCTTTCTCAAGTTATCTTACGACGTCCCTGCAGCAGCTGCAGGGGCCTGTATTTCCATAGAGGGTTTAAGCTGCTTGTGACACAACGCTGTGAAACACAAATTAAATAAGGTTATTGTCAACACCGCTTTAACCTCAAGGAGGCGTAATTAATATTCCTTTAGTAAACATTTTCCCTGCTGGCTCCTTGAAATACTTCTCTCAATGTTTCCCCCAGAGGCAGGACAATAGATTAGGCATCTGATTCACTTTGCAGTTCCGAAGCGTTGGTGTGCATGGGTTTGCACAACCGCCTGGCGCGCGTTCACCCAGCCCGTCCCCGCGTCTCGAGGGGAAGAGGAAAGCAGGGTGGAANCAAGGAGGCGTAATTAATATTCCTTTAGTAAACATTTTCCCTGCTGGCTCCTTGAAATACTTCTCTCAATGTTTCCCCCAGAGGCAGGACAATAGATTAGGCATCTGATTCACTTTGCAGTTCCGAAGCGTTGGTGTGCATGGGTTTGCACAACCGCCTGGCGCGCGTTCACCCAGCCCGTCCCCGCGTCTCGAGGGGAAGAGGAAAGCAGGGTGGAAGCGAGGTGGGCGCAGAGCCGCGTGCGTTACTCTGAGCCGCTAATGCTCTCGGAGCGCGATGGTGAGCGGTGTGGTTAATTAAAGCGCCATAGATAGTCTGCCATGTTTTGTTGGTGTTAGTCTCCTTGCAGCTCATTGAATGGGGCAGCTCAGCACTGCCTGTGTGAGCAGACCCCTGGAGATGGGTCACCCTTGGAGATGTTTAGGGTGAAGCCCAGCAGTGCCGGGACTTCAGGGGGCCGCCCCAAGCAGAGCCAGGAGCGGAGCAGTTTGTGTCTGCAGCTGCAACAAAACCCTGAGTGCGGAGCCGCTGCCAGACAGGCCGCGCGTGGGCTCACAGGCAGGAGGAGCGCGGGTGCTGCGGGTGTCGAGGGACTCTGCAGGTCCGGGGAGGTGGTGCCTCCGGCAAGGCTGGCGAGCAAACGAAGCTGCCTGCAGAACAAAGCGGGTTTGGGGAATTTTTATTAAATTGTCAATTTATTAAGTTGACCGTACGTCTGGTCCCAGGTTTCGTCTCCCAGCCCAGATCCCCTCCAGCCTCGTGCGACCCCCCCAGCCCCACCCATGGGTGGGCAGGGATGGGTTAAAGGCGCCTTTCCCAAGGTGGGAGCTGGCTGGGGCAGAGGG
>VWZZ01008049.1:28603-43530 GCA_013399095.1 Psophia crepitans
CACTTCCCAATGTCAAGAAAAGCCACATGGCAGCTAAGGGAGGCTGAGGGGGACATCTTGTTGGTGGAGCATAAGAAGCATTTCAGGACCAGTTGCCGGGTTGGGAGGATCAGTTTGCAGTCATAAGCAGGTCTCCCTGCCCTGCTTTGCGTGTTGTCGTGGTTTTACTCCAGTCGGTGACTGGGCACCACATAAATGCTCCCTCAGTCCCCCTCATCGGAAAGGGGGAGAGAATTGGAAGAGTGAAAGTGAAAAAACTTGTGGGTTCAGGTACAAGAGTTTAATCAGTGAAGCAAAAGCCGCGTGCACAAGCAAAGCAAAACCAGGCATTCATTCCCACTGCCCACGGCAGGCAGGGGTTCAGCCATCCCCAGGGCAGCAGGGCTCCGGCACGCGTGATGGTGACTTGGGTAAACAAACGCCATCACTCCGAACGCCGCTGCCACCCCCCTTCCTCTTTCCCCCAGCCCCTTATAAACCGAGCATGACGCCATATGGTATGGAATGTCCCTTTGGTCAGTTGGGGTCAGCTGCCCTGTCCGTCCCCTCCCAACTCCCCGCACACCCCCAGCCATCCCGCCGGTGGGGCAGTGCGAGAAGCAGCAAAGGCCTTGGCTCTGTGAGAGCATCGCTCAGCAACAGCAAAAACATCTCTGCACTATCAGCGCTGCTTCCAGCACAAATCCAACACAGCCCCATGCTGGCTGCTGTGAAGAAAATCAACTCTCTCAGCTGAAACCAGGACATGTGTAAAAGGAGCTTTGAGAATGTTTTGGGGGGCTTTTCCACCCCCTCCCCGCCAGATTCCACTGGAAGGGCTTGTGGTGTGGGGGGACACCTCTCTGGGGACGGAGTGACCCAGGGGAAGGAATTTCTCCTCTGTGAGCCTCTGCTGGAAGCAGAAAGAGGCTTCGGGCACCCAGAAGTAGGCTCTGACTAGGCACACTGAGCTGCTTGGCTGAAATGAGATCTCACCCATCTCCAAAATCAATGTTTTCCCCCCCAAATTCAGCTCCTGAATGACATCTGGCACCATGACCTGCAGCTGTAAGGAAATCCTCTTTTCTTGGGCACAAGCCCCCCCATGCACAAAGTAAACCCATCCCTGTTGGTGCCTTGCACGCCCCCGCCGCCGCCACCACACGGCCGTACCGCATCACCGAGTGGTTGGAGCAGATAAACCTTAGCAAGTTTTTTTTAAGGTCCAGCCGGACCAACAGCGCCAACGCACACCATAAATCCTCACCCAGCAGAGGAAGAGCACGAGCAGGATTTGAAACTCCCCCAGAGAACAGCATGGGGATTAAGTCCTGGTCGTGCCCTGCTGGGCACCGGTGCTGGTGGGTTCCCAGCGTGGTGTCCCCCGGTACGCCCTGCCACGGGCTGCCTCCGTGGGCTGCGGAAATCGCTGAGCACGGACGAGACAGCAGCAGCTCCGCGGTGCCGAGGTTTGAAAGCAAGCGCAAGTTTTCTCCTTGTCTTGACACATCTGTGAAAGCATCCCTTGAGATGTCGGAAGACAGAAACCAGTAGTTATCTCGGCATCGTACACTGCCCGCTCCGAGTTTTGCGCCGACGGCCACCTCCAGCCATTCGAAACCTGAGGACGAGCTTCACGCCCCGCGGGCGCCGTGCGAACCCGCCCTCTGACGAACACCGCTCGGTTTTTCCTTGTCCTTGCGTTATTCTCAACTCACCAGCGGCTGACGCAGAACCCGACGCAGAACCGCCGTGCGCTGGCCATCCTCTGCTGCTGCAACTCGACAGCCCTGCTGGCTTTACGTAGCGAGGCCGAGACAAAGGCGCTGGGCTGAGCGAAGAGCACCGTGCCTCGCGCCCTGCGCCGCGGCAGAGCCCGCGGTGCCGCCTGCCCGGCACGCACCACGCTCCAACGGCTGCAGGAGCATCCCACCCCACTTGCCTCTGTACCTCCAGCTCCCAGCCCACCCGTGAGACATTTAAAGTTGGGGCTCTTCACGCCCAAACGGTGAAGATTTAGCCGTACGCCTTTACTACGGCACCGACATGCTGCCGCGCGGGGGGTCACGGCCGTGGCGTGCAAAGCGTGCGGCTGCAGCTCTTCTTTCCGTGGCGGGGGGAGGAATTTGCTTCCAGCACTCACTTGAATGATTTTGCAATACTTTGACCACCTCATTTCTCATGTTTAAAGAGACACGCTGCCAGGAAATATGACTTTTTGTTGTTGTTGTTGTTGAATATGGCAGCGCGATGCTGGGAAACGCGTTGTGTATTTACCGTCCCTCGTGTCCGAGCTCATTCCCGCTCCTCAGCTGCGGCGAGAGCCGTCTGCACGCAGGCAGGTACCGCGCTGCTCCCACCGCGGCTTTTCAGCCGCCGAGACGCCATAATACGCTCTCTGTTATTAAGCAAAAGACACTCCAGAGAGCTGGCTGCAGAACGAAGCCTTTTGCTAAGGAGAGAAGCAATCGGTCCGTCATGAATCTTGGCTCCGAAACAACTCACCGCAGGTACGTGAGCAACCCAGCACAGGGAGCCCAGGCGAATCTCAGAGCCTCTTCTGCTTTTCATAAACAACTTAATTATTAAAACCTGATCCAAAAGGTCTTTAACTTCCACATCGCACTCAAGCTGACACCAGGCCAGTAAACGAGAAGCTGAGTGTGTTACGGGATATTTTTCTAATGACGGGACTCTCCGGAGGCCGATCCTGCGTTATCTCGCCCTCTCCAGGGTCTTCGGCCCTTCGCAGAGTTTTGCTGTGCAGCAAGCACAAATTAAATACGTCCTATAAAGAGAATAAATCTCTGGCTACTGAAGTTCCTGCGATCACACTTCCATGCCCGATAGTGCCGTGGCTGTCTGGACGTGCAAACCCAGGAGCGCGGCAGGTCTAGAGCGAGCTGCGATTGTCTTCGACCTTACTCCCCTCCTCTCCTTCCCCCCCAGTTTTCAGCCCAATTTCCCTTCACAGGGAAAACATTTCCCCAAGGTCAGCGTCTCTGATTGTACCCCGCGCTTTGCAGACAACGCTCAAACATTAGCCAAGTCAACTTCGGGAAATTTTAATTCTACTAGAGTTTTCTGCTGAAAACACCACCCCAACAGTTTATTTATTATAATATTCAGGAGATTTTGAGGCGGGCTTACGGTAAATAACGCAGAATTAAAGAGGAACTGCTCCTTCCCACCAACCTGAAGGTTACTGATGGAGCAGCCAGAGTCGCTGTAGGCAGCCTGCTGCTCGCAGTCCTCCTGCCTCAGGTTCTCTCTCAAACCAAGCAGGGTCTGGGCAGGTCAGATTTTGCCAGGGAATTTCCAAGGAATTACAAGTGTCATTGAACCAAAGAAATCTGGGTTTAGCAGAAATAAGCTGGGGTGGGAATCGGAATGACCGTCCCGTTCCTAGGAGGCAGCGATGTTGACATTTCTATTCCAATACTGAGTCAGAAGTTTCCCAGCACATGGGAGAGGTGGTCACGGCTCTGGTATGCTTTTTATTGGAAACCAGCTACATAACTGAACGTGTCTGCTTTTAAATCCCTTCTTCTGCACAGGCTGCCCTGTCCCAGGCCGTAGGGTCAACACTGACCTCCTCGCCCAGACTTCCAAGCTGCTTAAAACCATTTTCCCCACTGTGCTGAAGCCACTGCTCCCCTGGCTCAACACTCAAGCATCACAAACTGCCCCTTCCAAAAGTCACTCCAAAACGGTGGGTGGGTCAAGAGTCAGAGGTTTATGCTGGACCCAGGGCACCTGCATGTCCATCCCTGAGCTGGTGTCCTCAGCATCCCCCACCGCGGATAAGCCAAAGCCCAGCTGGTGCTGCAGGTCTCATCCTGCACAGCCTTGTTTTCTGCTTCTGGGGTGCTCTTCCCCCCAAAGCCGCTGAGCTTGGCAGGATGCTGCTTGTATCGGCGCCGGCTCCTCCTCTTAGGCAGACGAAAACTCCCTGTGAGGTGACCCAGTGTGCCAGGGGAGGCTACGGCCGCACCTCGAGGAGGAAATACGGGGGATTACAGTGAGTTCACACACCGGAGCCAGCCCTAATGCTGCACCAGGGAAAGCCAAAGCTCAGCGCTGAGCCTCGGCGCGAGGGCTTCTTCCACCCTCGGGATCTGTCACCCGCAGGTGGGGATGCCGGGTCTGCAACGCGCTGCCGTGCAAACCAACCCCAGTGATCCCCGCCTGTCCTGCAGGGAGCCAACACCTCGTTTCCCACTGTACGACGACTGTATGTGAGCTCCCAAACTAAGCGGGTTTTGAGGAACGCTGAAGCACAGTTGGTGTCATGGACTCTGCAGAGTAACTTGAAATAAACTGAGCCAAAAAAATCAGGCAGCCTAAACCACCCAGACCCAACCCTAGAAACCCTGCCAGCCCCTTGTTCACGGCTGTCGCTGGCCTTTAGGCTCAGGACGGCCGCAGAACACTCACACCAAGTCACAGCCGATTATCCACCTTTATTTAAAAACAACCTCACTCGGAGTACAGCATCTGCCACGCAGCGCGGCTGTATTACTTTGGTGCGTTTTAAAACATGAGCAGTAGTTATATCGACATACAGAATGTGCTGCCGGTGTAACGCACGTCACCCCGTACACACGCAGCGCTGCATGTTGTACCTTCTCTCCCCACGAGTTCCTACTGCCTTTGGCACAGCCGCCACACGTAGCGGTACGACGACGGCAGGCAGAAGAGCTCCGCCTGGCTGTCGGGTTTCTTCACCTATACATCCATGGGCATAAAGAGCAAGAGAGCAACACAGGCAGCGTTAAGCAGGATCCCCTTCTCTTTACAAGCGCTTATTTCAAACAGCACAGCGCAGTGAGGAGAAATTAGTTAAACAGCTTCAGTTCTTCTTCGGTATCATAATTTAACCACAGGTTAGGTACGTTTTAAAACTAAGGGTAGCTCCAGGGAATGATTCTCTCTCAGCCTGGGCTACGTCCAGAAGAACTCATCTGGACGGGAACAGGACACAGAGCTCTACCAAAACCGCACCGGGGAAATTAATCTCTTGTGGCCCCGGAACGTGTACTGTGCAGGCGTCTGAGAACTTCACGTTGTGTGCTGGGATTAGGATGCGAAGGATGTGCGAAGTTTAAAAATTAGTCTCAAGCTCCACATTGCCCGAAAGCGATGGAAGTGCCTCTCCCTCGGCGAAGAGGAGGCACGGCTTGCCCTTCCCCACGCGCGGCACAGCCGGAGCCTAACAGGAGCCTGCCCGGTTTATTGCTAAATCAATCAGCCCCAAGCCCTGCTTACTGGGAAGTGCTTCAGCTACCGGGCCCTGCCTGACCTCCGCACCGACCTGCCAGCTACGCCGGTAGAATCACATTATGCTAATCACATTCTTCTTATTCACAAGAAGCCAGGAAAAGGGAAAACCAAAACAAAAAAGGTTCTTTTGATCCTTATGTCATAACTCGCTGGAGATCAGGCTGAAAAGGGCAAAATACGGCTTTTATCTGCACTTGAAAGGGGCTGCGAGTTCTGGCACGGCCTTTCATCGCCGTCTTAAGAGACACATTAATTAGTTTCCAGCAGATACAGAAGAGGCCAGACAGAAACCTCCGCCCAGCTCCCCAGGCAGCTGTGCCTCCGCAGGAAAGCTTTCCTCCATCAAAACCAGAACCACAGAGCTCTCCGCTCCGGATCCCCCAGGAAAGGACCGGACCACACACACGAAGAGACAGACACCCATCTGAGACGGACACCAAATGAGAGGAACTGCCATTATTTAATGACCACCTCTTCCTCCAGGGAGGCAGGCTACTTCTACTCAAAGGCAGCAGAGGTTCTGGTCACCGCCCAGCACCCCAGAGGCCTTCCTTCCCCAAGAAGAAAAGGACTTCAGCTCCTATCGGTACGAAAACCGAGGTTTTGGTATCAGTTCCTGACCACGCCGCTCAGCCCCAGAGCCACGTTCTTACAGCGCTCCTGTGAGGACCGCTCCTACGGAGAGGCGCTGCCGACCGACACGGCGCCGTGGCATGTCATAACGGAGCGAAACGCCTTCCCCGTGCACCGTCCTGGTGAAGTTCAGATGGGCTAACGAGCAAAACCGGGCTGAACCGCTCAAACCCAACCCAGCGCAGAAACCGGAGCGCCAGAACGGAACAGCAACCTGGCGTTTCTTCCCTCGAGCCTACAACCCCTCGTTGGTTTGAGACAGAGACCACCGCCCCCCCCCTCCAAAAAAAAAAATAAATCAAAGGAGAATTTTGATCCGTGGAAACAGAGAGTGAAAGTTATCTCCAGAAAACCCAAAACCTAAAGACTCCCCTACAGAGTTTATGCTTCGACAAGTCAAACAACAGGTTTGAAGCAGTCTGCAAGTAAAGCTGCGGGCTCCTGGCAGTGGAAATGTTTAGTAAATATTTCCTTTTCGCACTCTGCCTATCCCTTACGCTGAAGCCATTTACTTTTGGAAGGCAGCAACGTTTAAGCAACACACAGAACAGCAAACATCACTGATTAATCTCACTCTGGGACTCGCTGGCAGGGAAAGACGATGCAAGTACGGCTGTTTGGAGAGCTATTATCATTTTTCTCCAGAAAAAAAATACCCTGCAAATCTCCCCTGAAAGTAGCAAGTTGCTGATCATCATCTTTCGGATATCACTGTTGCAAATTTCCCAGCCTGGCTTAAGCAATCCAAAAAGAAAATAGCTGAAAAACTTGTGCAAATATTTAAAGATTGGATGTTTAGAAGAAAAAAAAAAAAAGGTCCTCCACTGGGAATGTTCAAAACAAGACAGATGCACACAAAGGGCACAAAAAGCATGCCCATCGCAGGGAAGAACCCAAGGAAGAGCAGACATGAACGTAAAGAAAGGTCTGGCAGTTACAGACCAAGCGCCCGCTGAGGGCGAGGGCAGCTCCGCACAAACCCAGGGCAGCGGCTGGTGCCTGGCAGGATTCAGCTCTCCATCGATCAGGGTCAATTTTTATCACTTCAAGCAAATAAAGGTCATTGCCCACTTGCCTGGATCCCACGAGAGGAGGTCAGCACCAAAATTTGAGAGAGTTTAATTTGGACAAACAAACGAAAAAAAGCCAAGAAGTGCCCAAGCTATAAACCAGGACGTTTTTAAGCTCGACTTTGCTACACATTTCCCCTTCAGTGCTATTTTCACGATGCAAAAACCCCATCAGTTTAATGAGACTAAAGGACTAAAAAAGGCCACTAAGAAGCGTTCGCTCTTTTAGTCTACGCTTCGCAAGCACCACACAACATGGCAAGACGTAACGAAACGTTAAAAAAAAATAAATAAGAACAAGCGTCCAGTTAGCTGCCAACTGAAACTCCAAGGGCTACCAGGGAAGCCTTGCTAAATATTTGGGGAAATGCCCGGACGCAGTTTTTGCGTCAGCGCGCAGCACAGTTTACCCCTCCCGCCACCGCGGCACCCAGAAGCCGTCCGAGCGAACGTCAGTCGTCAGCTCCACCTTCGCGGTGTCGCCCCGCGAGTCGAGAAGCCCTTTGCCACAGGATATCCCGCTCCTGGGACCGGTGGGTGGCTGATAAACAACTGTTTTTTCAAACTACGTTATTAGAGCTACGCCACAGCAGCGCAGTTTAGGGGGACGTCAGTAGTTTTCAACGCGAGTGAAGGGAGTAACGCGACAGGGAGGAAGTCCTAGAGGTTAAAAAATTATCGTCCCTCTGACGAAAGCAACGCACCTCTTAGAAATAACGTTTGTGCTGTGCAGGAAATCGCGTTGGTGCCCTGGTATTAACTCACTCCAAGGACAGCGCTGGTCTACCCCAGCGGAAAACCAGTTGGCATAGCTGGGAAGGACCAACGCCAGAGTGTTTCGGACACCGCCACCACTGTTTGCACAGCAAGGGAGAAAGGGCCAACAACTCGCTCTCTGTAAGTCGCTGTGGTCATTTTTTACTTTTAAATTGCCTTTCCTTAAGCCAGTGCCCGTTGCACCGGCAGGCCGACGCAGGGAGAACGTCCCGCTGCCTCCAGCGTGTCAGGCTGTTGGAAATCAGCAGCACTTCAACACTGAGCTCGACGTTCTGCCTCACCTGAACGTCTGCGAAAGGCATGTCGCCAGTTATCGCAACTGGTGCAATGACTACACCTTAGTAAGGAAAAGGGAAAACACTTAAATCGGAAAAAAACGTTGGCTGAAGACTTCCTCAGGAATCAGCAGAGAGCTCGCCAGCAGGCAGGCCTGCAGTTCAGGCTGTCAGCTGGGGAGTTTGTGATATAAAATATATATGCATCTATAAATACGTATATACTCGTGTATCTATCTTCATATCACAAAGTATCTCTCTCACCTATATCTATGATAAATATAAAATCACAAATATTTTTACATCACAAATTCTACCTAACCCCCCCACGCCTGTTTTTAAATTTCATAAAAAATGTCGAATGCCTAAAATCAAATGTATGCAGTGCTGTAAGAAGGAAAATGATACAAAATTTTAGCCAATTAAATCCCACGAGATCTTTCCTGGATGTGCTGATGAGACTGCGGCAAGTTCTTTCCTGTAAACCCTTGCGGCTCATCCCCACGAAGTGCAATCGACGTTGGCAGGATCGTGAAACCCCTTGAACTGGAATTTTACTGACTGCGCAGTATCAAGTGGAATGAGCCTTTACGTATTTATTCTTGCCAGACCGACCGCATCTCTTCAAGTTCTCTCTCGCTTTCTGCATCCTGGAAATGCAACAGAAGAGAGAAATATACAGCCCAGTTGAAACAATTCAAAAAATGAGAGTTTCCCTTTTTTTTTTCTCCAGCCCCAGACCAGGTTCGAAGAAAACCCCCAGCCTGACATTTTTCTTCCTAATGCTGTTTTCCCCCCTCCCCTGTACTTCCCTCTGGACCATACCATCTCTGAAGTTTTCCAAGTACCAAAGAATTTCTCCCACGTTTCCTCTTGCGCGACAAGAGCCGACAAGCAGAACGGCAGAACTCAAACCTCTTCCCTCACCAGCTTTCAGAGTCGGGACAAACGCTTTTGCTTTTCCTTCTCCACGCGATGGAGGTCATTTGACTGGTGATGAGAACTAACGTTTGCCAAGAGTTCACAAAGCCATTTAAGCGCTGGCTTCTGTGCTCAACTCCCACTTTTCACTTCAGAGCAAGAGAGAGAATTAACTGCTCGTGACTTTTCTGCCCGTAGCGCTCTCCTGAAAATCTCCATGCTTTTCTGACTAAGCTCTTACGCCTCCAACACACGTATTTCTTGTTCTTTTGGAAAAAATCGTCTTTCTCTTTATCAGACATACCACACTAACTCTGTCTAGAGAGATTTCCAACCAGCCTGCACCGAGGAAGCCCCTCATCAGGCAGAGCTAGGCTATTTCCTTCTGCAAGAAGGGCACCCATTCTGCTCCATGCCCGTGGTCTCCCCAGATTTGGCAGCAGCCAGCGCCCAAGCGGTTCGTGCAATTCTGGACGCTGCCCTGCAGGTGGTAGCACAGGCAAACCAGCCCCTTGCCAGACGGTTTGCCCCCATCTCTCGCATAGCTGTGGCTGGAATCTCAGCACAATAGGTTTTGCTATGGCAAAGCAAAGACTAGCGATGGCCTTCGAAACAGAGCGGCGCAAAAATGCTGCGTATTTCTGTAATTCTGCCTTCCCCCGGGAACGTTTATCCCATCAGGCTAAGGCTGAAGCTGTCAGAGGCGGAGGACCTCGCTTACATTTCTTGCCTTTTTCGTGACGGTGCAAAGAACGTCAGCTCAATATTAAAAGCTGATGGGGTTTTATTCAGTTTCTAGCTGGCAGTAATTCGTGGGCACCTTCTATACGGTTTCTGCATTAACGGGAAAAGTGCAAAAAGGCAAAGGAAAGTGCAAGAGAGCTCCTGGCTGGGGAACGCTGCCAGATGGCAGCTTCTGAAACGCAGGGCAGTCTGCTCTCCAACCCCCTGGTGAAGTAATAAAAGAGCTGAAATATCCTAGATACTAAAATTAATCAGTGTCAGGCAGCACACACAAACCTCTGAATGGCTCAGCACAATCCGTTCCGGCCTGGGGGAGCTCAGGACCTACCTGAGCACCCAGAGAATTAAGCCTTGGCTGCTCCTCCAAAGCTGCAGGGTGCTTAGAAGAGGTACTGCGGTGCTCCACCCCACCAGGACCATGCAGCCTGAGGGGGCCCAGCCGCAGGGAGATGCCCAGGCACCACAGCACCCAAAGGAATAAACCTCCCACAAATCCGGGCTGCTGGGAAGCACTGCAGTGGCTCGGCAGCCCTGCAGATGTTTCAGGTAAGGAGCTGCAGTGCTGGAGAGGTGTGGGGCACCCAGATGTGCCCACAGCCTAACCCTTGCAAGCAGCACAGCGCTTGCCTGGTGGCGTGCAGGACTTTAAGCCCGCTGTCAGACATACTCTCAACTTCTTAGTATTTTTCATTATTTTGCTGAATTGCTTTAGGCAATTCAGATAACGGGTCCCAAGAGAAGAAAAGACTCCATGCTAAGCAACAAAATACTTTAAAGCCTGGGCTTACAAGCCCGAACATCTTTTAGAAAACAATTGTATCTCTGCAACCGTTTTACTTCTGCTCATCATCCCTGAGTGCTTACTGAGACGTTACCTCTTTTGTATTAACTGGCAGCTCTGAAGCGAGATTCATCCAGAGGACAGCTGCAGATTTGTTCTCCAGGTCCCTGTAACACTGTGAAGGCAAAACGACAACGTGAGAAGAGTTAAGTGGGGAAAAAATAGGCAGCAAATGTAACTGAGCAATTATGGACCCTGGCAACTGATAAAAAGAGCTATTTCCACCTCTTAACCATTTGCACTGTATAGTTTCAGGCTTCTGACATTTCCTGCAGTATTCTTCATTCACAAAGTATTATAATCACCATCAAATTATGGAATACTAGACTCCCTTTTCTTGTTTTGGGCAAGGAGATTGGGTTTTGGTTGGAGATTTTAAGGGTTCCCTGTAATTTTCACTGTTTTCCAAGCTTGTATTTTTATTTCCACTTACGCAGCTGCTATTCCTCACACCGCGTTCATCACAAAACCTCTGAGAGTACATCATCTTACAAAGCTTACGTTCCCCAGGCTGTTAAAAACGAGGTTCAACTGCAAGCACTGTAACATCTGATATTTACAAGTCCCTCAGGTCTCACAATAGGTGGGAGAGATTCTTCATCGGCAACTTTTCTCCAGCAGCAGAGAAACAGTCGTCCCTCTGCGTAATGGGAAGAGTTTCGGTGCCGAGAGTGTCATGGACACATTTGGGGATGATGAAATAAGCATGGTAAAGGGAAGCGGTTGCTAAAAAAACCCCCAACCCTCAGCAATGCATTCAATCATTGCCATAAAAAGCCAACATTCGGTTAGGATAAGGACAACGGTTAAACTCCTGCGGGGCTATTACTTCAGGCTCTGAAATGTCACAGCATGGTATGTGCATTGTGTGTATTTTGGTGATTTTCCTGTTCTGAAAGAGAACTGTCTGTTCTGCTGGGAGCGCTGTCAAACTTCTGCATCTGGTGAACTCAGAACAGAGTGATGGACATCCTCGAAGCCTGCGTCCCTGCAGACCAGTCAAAAATGTCAGCAGATGACTAACAAAACACGATTCTTGGGGTTTTTTTCTTTTCTTTGAAGTTTGACCCATCAGAGCACTACCTCCTTCAAAATAGTTAGATACCAACTGCATTTTTTCAATTTTGTGATTAAGTATGTGATTCAAAGTGACAGAGCCTGGGAGTAGGAAAAAACCCAAACAAACCAAAACCGAACAGCTGCAAGTAGTCCTATTAACGTCTACGCTTTGTGCTTGTGGAGTTCTTCTGAAGCTCCACCACGTCTGCCAGACACGAGGCGAACTATTAGCCCAACAAAAATGCATCAGCCCGTGTAGATTACACACAACAAACCCCCATTTTTCACATCAATTCTCAAAAATCTATTCGGGTTAAGACTTGCAAGGATTTGCTGCTTGCAACTTCACTGGCAATAAGCTCCAAGTCCTCCATGCTTTGCTCTGTACAAGACATTTAGGGGTGATTTTGAATTCCCATGAAGGCCGGCTGTATTTACAAGCAGAGACAGAAGCAATTGAGAGCACGTTCATCACAGTCCATAAGCAGCCAGAAACAAAACGCTAGCTGATTTACTGACACGTGGTTGCTTTTACCTAATAGACTCATCACTAAATACACAGTGAGCTGCAATATATCAAAGACAACTCAGGCTGCTGTGAAGGGTACTGCACCTCTTGCTGGGTTTTCCTCCCCTGCTGTCACGTTCATTTTCCTTTAACGAGATGCTTCTTGTGAAATAAATTCTGCACCTAGGTTCCAGTAATAACGTACTCCAGACCAAGCAGATCCTGCGACTCGCACGCTACCCTGATAAAATTCACTTTCTTTGGGACACTGGGAATTCAGGAATTTCACAGAGGACGACTACAGCCACTCTTTGCTACGCCCATTCTGGCTAATATTCCTAAAGCTATTTGTGCTTTAAATATTTCTGGACTCCGACTGGAGGTTGGAGGAATTGAGCAGCAATTTTAACATTTGAGACTTCAAAACCAATTTTGCCCTCAATGCAAACAGAAAGATCTTTGGAGCTCCAGGCACTCGTGGTGCATTAAATCATCCCTCAAGACTCCCATTTGTACTGGTAAAATAGAGACAGACTCTCTCCTTCACTTTTCCCCACAATTCTCTTTCTGTACACACCACAGCAATCCATGGTGGTGGTGGGATTACACCTCCAGCCTGCAGTTTACAAGTTACTGGTGCCGCTGTATAGAGAATTTGATCTGTTAAAAGCCAAGAAGGATGCTCCACTGGACGACTCAAAAGCCAAATCCTCCCTGAATTTCAATGCCTCTGCACTGATGATATGGCCTTTTTTTAGAAACGTTATCTTATTAAATCTTGCTTCTGCATGGAGTAATTTACACGTGCTTAGCACTTTACAGCCAAAGATAATTTTTTAATATAAATATTTCTTATCCTGGAAGCATATGACTGGACTAAAGAAAGCAACAAGTGACAGTTACCTTGGCAATGTATACTCTTCCTGCTTTGGAAAATCCTGGGCTCAGCTCCTCAACCTACAAAGAGCAGAGGATAGGAGAGGCAGAGAAGAGTAGACGTTAGGATATGGAAAAGACACAGCTAAAGCCTGTATCAGGCTTATTGCATCTCTTAAAAAAAATTAAAATTTAGGTAAACAAAAGATGACTAAACCCTACTTTTGTAAATACAGGGATCAGCGTAAGAATTTTCCATAGGCTTGCCTGCTGGGTTAGTACAGTCCTCAGATTCTCATAAAGTACCTGGGACTCAAAGAACAACATTCATACTCTCGCCTAATCTAAGCGCGGCGGAATTACGGCGAGGCAGTGACATCGACCGCTCAGAAGTTAAGGGGAACTTGGAACCAGCCTGACAACCCCCCTCCTGCACACGCACCATTTTCAGCCTCCCTGCCTGTTCACTCTCCTTCCCAAGATTGCTGGTGACAAACCTCAGCAATCTTCCTCCGGTTCTGATCTCCTTCCCAGCTACTAATTTCCCTGTTCCCTGCATCCCTCTGCCTTCCTCCATCCACCTCGCTTCCAGTCATCGCTCTCCAAGCAACTCTGTCCCAGGATGTTCGCGTTACGAATCCTTGGCTTGACCCGTATCCCAGCTGCATTCCAACTCTGAACCCAGACCTCGGAGGAAGGACAGAGAGCACAGCACATGCACTGCTCCTCCTCTTAACCCTCTTGTCCGGCCTTGGAGCTAGTTCAGCTTGTGAGTAACCCAGAGCCGCTACCTGCCGGACTACTGCCATCCCGCTGACGCGTGCCCACTGTGGCTGGAGCTGTGGAGCTGCTCAGCAGGGAAGCGCACTTGTTCAGGGGATAACTAGCTTCCAGAGGGAGGCTTCTGTGTCCTTTAAAGGTCGCTCTGCATTTAACCAAAGAAAGATGCAAGTCCCCTTTGCAAACCACAGCACTGCTCTAACTTATCAATACGAGTGACAAGCTGCATTTCTCTCTAACGCAAAGAAACAAACGCCTTGCCTCAAACTTATCGCTGAAATGATTGAACCACTGTGGCTGAAACGTATATTGCCCAGGGCAGACACCTATCACAAACTTCCCTCTCAAACAACTACATTTTGGCAAAATCATAGGAAGTTGAAGTAAGTATGATATTCCCCAGCAGTCCGCAGAACTGCTGGCCCAGCCTATGAGTTATAAAGTGGTAGGGCAATTTGTTTCTGTAACACCTCATCACAGGCGCTTAAGAGCAATTCTCACGGGCACAGCCAAAGACAGTCTGTCCAACTCATTCATCTTGTGCAGACCCTTGCAACAAGAGCTAGATGCTCAAAAACGCGACTCGGGCCACATCTTAAATCCATTTGCACCAACAGAAGGATAAAAAAAAAAAGCCATTCAGAGCGTGGGATTCTTACACCGTAGGAAGCGCTCCTAAGCATTCCTTTCTAGAAATGCATAAGCAATGTGCCCCTGAAACCTTATATTAGTTGTCTTCAAAAGTTTGAAATGGAGAAGTCTGACCTAACCAGACAGCCTTTTAATAAAATATTCTGAATGAGAAATTAAAATGACAGAACGTATCTACACAAGCATTCCCAGGGATGAGCTCAAACAGATCTCACAGACCCTGAAGGAGTACAGGCCACATGCATTTAGTATTCAGCAATGAATCACTCCACTATGCAGCTTTTAAAAGGAAAACCAAAACCCTTAAAACCAATTCTGAACACTTTGGGTCTAGTTCTAATGTCTTTAAAAAAAAAAAAAAATAAAAAAATCATGTTCTTCTGTCTGGCTCTTCTATAACAGAGGTTCCAGAATTTTTTGCTTTCTCCACCTTTTCCTCCACAGGTTCTAGTCCACAGGGGTATCCCATGGAGCCCCTGGGGAGTGAGGGACTTAAGCAGAGTACAAGTACTCCATCCTCTTTAATTATC
>VWZZ01008049.1:43758-72752 GCA_013399095.1 Psophia crepitans
ATAGTGTGGCCAGCAGGAGCAGGGAGGTGATTGTACCCAGCCCTGGTGAGGCTGCACCTCGAGTCCTGTGTCCAGTTTTGGGCCCCTCACCACAAGAAAGACATCGAGGCCCTGGAGCGTGTCCAGAGAAGGGCAACGAAACTGGTGAAGGGGCTGGAGCACCAGTCTGATGGGAGCGGCTGAGGGAACTGGGACTGTTTAGTCTGGAGAAGAGGAGGCTCAGGGCAGACCTTATTGCCCTCTACAACTACCTGAAAGGAAGTTGTGGTGAGCTGGGGGTGGGCCTCTTCTCGCAGATAACTAGTGACAGGACAAGGGGGAATGGCTGCAAGTTGCGCCAGGGGAGGTTCAGGTTGGAGATGAGGAGAAATTTCTTCTCGGAAAGGGTGGTCGGGCCTTGGAACGGGTTGCCCAGGGAGGTGGGGAGTCCCCGTCCCTGGGGGTGTTTAAGGACTGTTTTGATGTGGTACTTAGGGACGTGGTTTAGTGGGGAATAGGTGGTGGGGGACAGTTGGACTAGATGATCTTGGAGGTCTCTTCCAGCCTGAATGATTCTATATAACTCTATGACTCCATACATGTTACGGCATTTGTCAGGTTGACGGTTCCCTTGCTTTTCAGGTTTCATTACCCGTAAGAAGTTTTGCAGTGCGTCCTGTACAGTAGCTGTAGGAGGGGCTTCAAACAAAGCAGAAGCAGTCTTTTTTTCTAGCCATCCCAGGTGGGAAACCTGCCGAGACAGTAAGAGGAAACCATCAAACCCACCAGAGACACAGCATGTGTGAAAGTTTACAGACAAGGAACTACCCACTGCCTTGTAGCTGACTCGCACCTCTGGGAGAAAGCTGGAGATCTCAGTAGTGTTGGCAGATTCTGGATGAGTATCCAAGTCCGGCCGCAGAATTAAACCCAATTTGCTTTTCCTCGTCTCAAGGCAGCTTTTGCAGCTCCGTACGCCAGCTGTGACATGCACAGCGCTCAGAGTAAGATTTCTCTCTACACCTGACCATTAAGCTGTGCAACAGCATGGGTGGTCCAAAATCCTGAACCATCGAGCGCACCCGTTCCTTCGCTCCCACCCTGCACTGGAGCAAACGCACACGGACCCTCCCATCACCCGGCTTCCATCTTGTACAGGAACGTGTTCTCGCCATACAAAGATCTCTCGAGGGGAGGCAGGCTAAAGCCTTCCCACCAACAGATATTCACGTTTTGAGAAATAGGGTAGCTATTACAATTATTGCATAAAATCTTACTCTTCTGCTCCCAGTTCCTCTTCCTCTAGTAAGAAACAGCCTGAGATTTCAGTGGGGAAAGCGATGCGTAGGACTAACTTCTGGTATCTTCTCTATTTAATACTGTATAACTCTTATAATGCAGAATAGCAGAAGCACCAACATATTTCTGCATACATCTGGTTTTATTTCATAGCTACAGCAGCTCCAAGAGCCCGAAGGCTGAGTAGAAAGTCCACAAAAGAACACAGAGCTAGGAGCTTCCACTAGTTTAATTCACTGCTCCTCTGTAATTACCGGTGTCAATTATCTCAGCTACAATCGCTGCAATGTGACTTCACATTTGACAGGAGCGAAGCACTTTAAAATTGTATAAACTGAGAAGTAGATAGTTACTGCAAACTCTTATTTCTTTTTATAGGCACTAAATCTGATTTATGGTATTTGACTCCAAGCTTTTCCCTGTCAAGAAATACAAAGCAGCCGGCACGCTTCTTCTAATACCACCAATACTTTGTGCAGCAAGGGCAGAGGAAACACATGCGAAGGATTATACAGATATACTGTGTGCAGAAGCTCTTGCCAGCCCCGAAATGTCCTTGATCACATCCATATGTGCTTAGCGGATTGAAGGCAGTTTGTTTTCACGGAGTAAAGCACAGGGAACAGTAAGCTAGTTCACAGCTAGTGCTCTTCCTAATCCATCCTTTGCCATTTCGCCTCCCATGCCGCCTGCCATGACCAAAAAACTAAGTCCAAAGCCCTGAACCCTTCCAGAGCTCCAATTCAGAGCAGTTCAGAAATAACACTTCTAGCTTCCCTCTGGGAAAGAGGCAAAAAACGGAGGGGGGGNTGAAACTGCAAAGGCCCAACAACTTTTCCTCGAGCACACAGCGGTGCCCCAAGCACTTTCAAAGCCTTTTGTTGATTCAGGGACAAAAGTATTGCAATAGCAAGAGCAAATGACATTGCCAGTAGGAAACCACGCTCTCCATGCTTTTAAAAACTTCACTGTATCCCCAGTACCGCAAACCTTTCCCTGCCTCCTTCTGGCCTTCAACGGTGAGCACTGCGCTGGGAAGGGGCTCAGCCAGCGTTCGTCCCGCTCGCCAGCTCAGTGCCTCTGTGGTCTCTTTCTCACTATGGGGGACCTGAACCTACATAAACTCTTATTAAAAAAAACTCTACCACTTACAAATCTCGTGCTTCGAGAGGTATGCCAGTAGGAAGGTATATATGTTAGGTTCAATTGGAGGCAGACAAGAGGGAGATGGACTGCCTAAGGCTTCTTGATTGCAGTTAAGAAAACAACTTCAATGGAAAGCAGAGAGACTCTGAACGACACCGTGTCCTGGCAGACAACAGACCTTTTCTAAGAGCATCGAGATGCTACATGTACAAGAACGTGAGCTTCTACATTGCAGGAAGTTTCGGAATTCAATGCATTTATAGTATTCATCAGCAGAGTGTTCTTCTCAGCACTGTTTCAGGACCGGAACAAAGAGTTCCTAGATCCCACGCAAGTGCAACTTTTAAACTCCTTCTTCAAGCAACTAGGACAGTTCCACACCTCTACTTTCCGACAGAATATCCAAGTCCACCAACTACAGAGAGCGTCCTCAACCCTTACAGTTCGTGGTTTGCATCCACCTATCTTCATTCAAAGAGGGAGTTAAATCCCAAGGAGGAAGACAGCAATGAGTAGCAATAAACTATTTTACCTGGTAACACCACCTGCCCAAAAGATAGTAAGACTTTGGATCCTCTGGTTTCAGTTCAATCGCTTTGTCGATGTGCTCCTATGGAAAAATCATCACCAACACACATGACATTTTTATTATAAGCAAATAAAATATCCACAAGAGCAGGTGAGCAAATGTGGAAGGGAAGAAGTCCACAATTTAAGCATCAGCATCCAGTAAAACTACAGCTACGAAGCGATTCCAAATTTTCTTAGAACAGCTTCAGTGACACAAAACCAGCATTTTATCAGCCTCAGAGACAAGAATTACGCCACACAAAAAACTGAAGCTGCCCTTCATTTTATTCTACCACCTTTCCAGAGCTTTGACGTAACCGCATTACTGGTCACGCCAATAGCTGATGAGGTAATAATTACTGCGGCCCGTCCTGTTCCAGGTGTATCCTCTTACCCAGTAACATCCTCACTGTGGATGAAAGGTGAGGGAAGGAATCTGAGGCAGATCAAATCCTCTTTGAAAAACAACCGCTCTGCATTTATGGGAGGGTGCATGCACGCTCACAGGCAGATACTGAGGAAGAGTTGTCGCTGTATCTTATTACCATGTGGTAATTTCACTTTTCAAGTTCTCAGTCTCAACACATACATACATTTTATTTCCAAGACTTCTTTGTTTCTGAGATCATAGCATGCAGAAGCGCAGAGCCAGACCCGTCACTCTCATCACACATCACTGGAATCGCCTTCCTCAGCCCAAACCACCCGCTCATAGCATCTCTTCGAGACCTACCGCTTCCCTAATAAGAGCTGGAGCCAATTTTCCTAGCTTACTGCTAGAGAAATAAGTATCATTCAATAATTACACAAAAACCAGCACGTCCTTTCTACTCACCTTAAAAACATAGCCCGTTTGAATGCGCTTCTGAATACTCTCGTGTTCCGATGACTGCCCACAAAGGATAGCGTACCTGCAGAGGAGACATCCACATGAAACCAAACCTTTGCAAGCGTACACTTACAGGCTGCTGGTATCTTCAGAAGGAAGATGTCTACGTGCGTTAAAGTTTCACAACTTGCTGGGGGAGACAAGGAACACTGTAAGCCTTTTACAGGGGAGACACATATGCAGTAAAAAACAAGGGCAGAAGAAGTTGTTAGCTGGAAGGATGCTGGCGAGTCAACAGAGGCGGCTCGAGGGGACACAGACTGTTGTTCTGATGGCTGGAAAGCCTTCCTTCCACATAAACACTTCTACACCCTAAATTTCTTTACCCGGCAACAAAACCATGTCAAAACACATAACAATGAGGAATAAACGCTACTGCACCGAGAGCCAGGACTACAAAAAGCTCTAATGAACTAGGGCGTGCAGCGATCTTCCATACACAACGTCCAATCTATAGCACAGCACCTGTCTACTTTGCGGGAGAATATAGTGAAAACCTACCTCTATCCTGCAGCCCGACGCAGCACCGCGCTCAGGAAACAAAAATAACACGTTTTCAGTGCTGCGAGTCCAAAGCCATTTCGTTTTTTCTAGTAAGAGACGGTAAATTTTGACCCTGAGAAGCACAGTACCCAGCAAAATTAGTTCTTTCATGAGCTGCGCAAGGTAAGGAAGGTTAATTATCCGTGGATTTGCACCCTCCCCTCTCACCTCCCCGCACCACTGCGGTTTGAACCCCCTGCCTCCCTGCAATGCGTCTGTTGTGGGTTTGCCTGGCAAGGTTTTGGTAGCAGCGTGGTCGCTCCTGCGAGAAGCTGCTGGAAGCTTCCCCTGTGTCTGACAGAGCCAAGCCCAGCCGGCTCCAAGAAGAAGACAGATGTGAGTAAACCTCCCCTGAGATTTCTTGTACTGCACCCACAGCCCGGTGTTGCTGGATACTCTGCCTCATCTCGCCACACGCTATCCCACAGCATCCCTGCTGATGGTGAGCCACAACAGATGTTCGTGCGGGAATTTGTCAGAAGACTTCTGAATCTCCAAGTACACTTTCTTCAGTGTCAGGAAAAAAACACACAGAACATTTCACGCCTCGTTGCTCTTGCCTGAACTAAGTTTTCAACACAAGTTACAATACCAAGAAGTTGTGTTTCCCACATATCTACAATTTTGTCATTAAATATCTTTTCTTTAAAAAGTTCATTTTCTTGTGAAAAAATACCACAAAACCAAACCTCTGGTTCAGTTCTGAAATTCTTATTTTTCACAATAATGGAAAAGGTTAGCAGATTAATGCCTTAATCGGGTAAAGTCCTTTTCCCCCCCACTGACAAAGTCCCCGGCTGCACTGCCATAACCCGCCCCTTGCGGAGGATGCAGTGGGTTTCTCATCTTCCCCAGTTTGTTTCACAACAAACGTCAGCTGCGCTAACTATCCCCAACCACAATCTGACCAGGGGTTAGAAATACAAGCCAATAAAAAGCTTCTTTTCTAGGATCACAAGATAAAGTGATGTGTCATATATATGAAATAAATCCTGCCGCCTGTAGCCCTGACTAGCACACAGCAGCTTGCCAGAATAAGCTCCTATAACCATGTTGTTTGGGCTCCCGAATACACGGGCAGGCATCAGAGTTAGGTCAGGTGGAAGAATTTGCACCAAACCAAGGAAACGCTGCACCTTTTTACAACGGAAGGTGAAATGCTGCGTGACCCCCCGTCGCAGCACCCCGTCCTTCCCCAGGAAAGCCTGGGCAGTCCCTGCAAAGCCCCAATAAACCTGATGGAACACTAAGCTAGCTCAGCCTGCGCCCTCCGCCAACAATCATGTAAACCTCACGTAGTGCGATATGCAGCTGCCAAGGAATAGAAATACCAGATTTTTTTTACCAGCCTGGTGAAGTGGTGTATAAAATAGCAGTAAACAGCAGTCACAGAATCACAGAATCGTAGAGGTTGGAAGGGACCTTGAAAGATCATCTAGTCCAACCCCCCCTGCCAAGGCAGGGCCACCTAGAGCACATCACTCAGGAATGTGTCCAGTCAGGTTTTGAATGTCTCCAGAGAAGGAGACTCCACAATCTGTCTGGGCAGCCTGTTCCAGTGCTCTGTCACCCTCACAGTGAAAAAGTTTTTCCTTATATTAACATGGAACCTCCTATGCTCCAGCTTGGACCCGTTGCCCCTTGTCCTATCGCTTAATGACACCGAGAAAAGCCTGAAACACAACATTCACCCTTTACACATTTATAAACATTGATGAGGTCACCCCTCAGTCTCCTTTTCTCCAAGCTAAAGAGACTCAGCTCCCTCAGCCTTTCCTCATAAGGGAGATGTTCCACTCCTCAGTCCTATCTTTGTGTCATGAAATCAACTACGGAAAAAAAGAAAAAAACCTGGTAAGAGATGCCTGAACTGTTTTTTCACTGCAGTCCCAGGAAAAGATTACTCTACCCGACCCAGCTTTGCTGGTCTCGGTCCTTTGCTTGAACCATCCTTTCAGGTTGTGCCTGGAGGTCCAGGCCACCAGCCTCCTGGTGATCCTCACACGCACAACTTTGCGGTTCTGAGATTTCAGCCTCTGGAAGTCTTCAGATCCCGACTTCCCTTCCCCGCTCAGCGGCGCCAACTTGGTTTCTGCTTTTATCTCTTCTGCTTGTTTAGCTTGGCTTGTTGGAGCTATTTATTCTGGTTCGCTTTGCGAAATGCTCTGGGATGAATGTCACGAGAGGCACTGCTGAGCTGCCGGAGGACTGCCCAGCGGTAACAGGATAGATTAAAAATAATGAGTGAGGGACGGGGATTTTCATCTTCTGTAAACACTATGTAACCTCTGAAGCACTGTTCAGATCGATGTCTCAGCAGTTACCGAAACCTCATATTATATCGCTCGACTAATTATTAACCAGAACTACTCATTAAGCTGCTGACACTGGTCAAACTGCAAGTTCCCATCAGAATCTCAGCTCAGTAAGGACTTCCCCATTTATTAGAAAATAAACTCTGTGAAAGCAGATACTACCAGATGAGAGAACGTCTGTTCTTCCGGCTTAAATCCCCAAGCTCAGAGCACGCAGCTTTGAAGAACCTTCACTCTGGATGCTGCACTCTGGCTGACTCCCATGGAAACAGGACTTTTGGCCCCCGAACACAAAACGCGCAGCTCCGCGCAGCCCGGCACCTCCAGCTCTGTGGCCAGCGTGGTTTGGTTTGCCAACCCAAACACATCTCTTATCTCTCTGAACTGGTTTGGAGACTTGCTGGCTGCATATGCCGGCCCTCCTTTCTGCAGAAGACAATCGGTAAATTGAAAAGAAACAGTGAGGCAAAGAGGAATAAAAGGAAATGAGGAAAGAAGAGGGGAGAAGCAGCTGTTTTCGCAGCCAGCTGATAGAAGTGAAACAGAGTGTGTTTTGTATTGCCGAAGATGAGTCAAACAGGAAAGTCTGACCACTGACAATAGCATGAAGAGATGAAAGTCCTGTTTCTTTTATTGATTTCCTTCATATGTATTTAACTAGTTTTTCATCACAATGCCCAAACTGATGAGCAAGAATATATTCAATCAGCATCAGAATCGTAGAATCTCCCGAGTTGGAAGGGACTTATAAGGATCAGAGTCCAACTCCTGGCTCATTAGCTCTGAACTGAATCTATCAAGGCCAGCCCATAAAAAGTGTTTGGTGCCATTCAAACAGCATTGCTGGTAAATCAAGAGGGAGGTTTTATCACACACTGACAAGGAGACAGAAATCCTTGTTGGAGCTCAACCTTCACTTACCAGTCAGATAAAAGCTAGAATAACTGCCTTTCTAATCAAGTAAATAATTCAGAGAAACAGAACTCCAGAACATACATGTTGAGAAAAAAATTACAAGTTTTCCCAATGTTTTATGAGTATTACCAGTTATTCGCCTTCCTGAGCTGTGAGTAGATACATGATAGTCTTTTCACTTGAGCAAAGGAAGGAGACAGATAATTAGCATGCAGGTATTCAGACAGCAATGAAACCCACTGAAAATGAAAATAATCATTAATTTAGAAATTAATACCTCGGCAGAGAGAGCAGAATTCCCAGTGACTTAACCTGAAATTAACGACCGGCTGGTTATAAAGAGCTTGGGGAAAAAAGCTTTAGCTTTTCTAAGGGGAGACAAGATCGAAAGAAGGACCGAGGAAGGCAGAAGCGCTCCTCTGCTTGGCACACATCTTGCCAGATAAGGGTAAAGATTCATCAAGAGCCCCAGTGGCTTGACACAGGAGATAAAAGCCCTGTTTGAGGCCAAAAAAAGCGCCAAGATTTATGCAGAGATAGCAGATCTGTATGTACAGACTAGCTGAAAAGAGTCCTTGACAATGATGGCACGTACGCTAGAAATTTAAGCACAAATCGATCATACTCTGGATTAAAGCAGAGCTAATTTTCTACTGTCACCTGCCTCCGTTTTCCACGGGGATTAAAATTTTAGACGTGTATTTTCACATTAAGGGATCACATCAAAAACTGAAGTGATGAACATCGCCTTCACCCCTGTTCTGACTCACAAAAATACTTACAGCTGCTCTTAAACTGTAAAAATAATGATCAAGTATGTATACAGAAACACTTTCCGGGATGCTTTCCACCACCCCTTTCCTAATGTTTCTTTTAATAAATTCTGAAAATTGGCTGCTGCCCAAAGAGTTTTGAGACATCAGACGTTTTACCTTTGAACGATCCACATGGGTCACCATATGCGTGTTGTTCACTACTTTTTGAATAGCTTAGAGGTAAAGATGAGGTCCTGTATGTAACTATACAGCTTTGCTGCACAGGGTTTGCTGTTTGTGCTTAGTGATGCTTCACCCACCCAGTTTTGCTTTGCCTCTGCGTTCCAGAAACCTGATGTTTCCTCCCAGAAGGAAATTCCTCTTTGCACATCTGTGTCCCAAACCTGTAAATACATCGAGTCTCTGCGGCATGGCAAGCGCCTTTTACGCGAACACCTAAGCTCCCAACCTGGAGCAGGCAGCTAGCAATAGCATCTGCCACGTCCTGGGAACTGCTGGCGTTCCCAACCTCGTACTCGATGAGCCACACGAGATCTTCTTGATAAATCAAACGTACCTGGAATGTTGCTAGAGCCACACCTGAACCCCTGTCCTAAAGGCAGAGGTCTTCTTGGGTAAGCCATTTCAAGGCTCTAACCTCAAAATGAAAAACCAAGTCCATGACAGAATACAGTGTGTGAAAGGCTTTGCAGCGGCTCCTCCTCCGGAGTCCTGCTGAGGACCACGTCCTTTCAAGAAACGGGGCTTCTGCTTCCTACAGAGCGAGACCAGACTTGGCCTTACATTGTCATTCAGGCTTTGACACATCACGAGCCACCCGAGCTACAGGATTACATGGAAAAGACGCCAAGGGCAATGATCTAGTGGGCAGCCCTTGGTCCTGCCCAGCACCGCTCCGCCTGGGGTCACTGAATATCAAATCCACACAGCTTGTTTGAACCGTCCATGAGAAAGATGACAAGTTATTCTAAAGAAAAGAAACCTGCCATACTTCCTAGAACAGTATTTTCCCTGGCACACCGTTTGACGAAGCCTGAAAATAGGTTGCCAAGCAAGAGCAGCTGTGCTGGATGAAACCAGCGCTCACCCTGACCCACTGTCCCGCTCCTGTACGCGCTGCTGGAAGCTGCTTAAAATCAGGGAAGGAACCGAGCCAGCGCTTACTGGCAGCTGAGAGAGCAACCAGCTTTTATCAAGGTTTTAATGAGGAACCTGAAGGCCAGTTCACTTTCCTCCTAGCTGAAAAGCCCAGTCTACATAATTGCTCCTCCAAGCTGCCTTTTATGCTGTTAATCATCCTTATCTCCTTCTTGATACTTTCTGTACCTCCTTCTCTAGCCCAAGAGGACACTGCCACGTAGATACACTACAGATGTGAGCAGTGAATTAAGATGCTTTCTTGGTTCTCCTCTTTCAACCCATACCTTGCCTTTTGACTCCTGGGAGTGAACACTTTCAAATAACTGCTCAATTAAGATGCAATCTCTCTTGTTTTAAAAGACCCTAATCGCACATGTGTAATTAGGACTGCTTTTTCCCTGTCATTGTTCCTTTGCCTCTGCTGACGACGTCTGCCATTTCTGCACACTCATTTGATACAACGACACCCTTCTGCAACTTTCTAAAGTCAGGGTTAGCTCACGTTTTAGCTCTCTTTATGAATATTCTTAAGGGTACACATCCTGGCGCAGACTCGAACGTCCCCCAGCTCGGAAAGCTGAGCACGTCTTCCCTCGTTTCCCATTTGTAGCCTGTCATTAAGCCAACACTGTTTACTCACGACAGCTTAGTCTCATTCACAGACCTGCATGAGGGAATTTGCCCAGGACTTGTGAAGCTCCAAGAACAGAGTATCAGTGGGCTAGCACCCTCACCCACACTGCGAGGCAGTTCCATACAAGAGCTGCATGTTCTCACGGAGGTGGCATATCCTATTAGTCTCCAACTCATATTTAAAACAGGTTTCAGTGACAGTGCAGGCAGGGAAGTTGAAGTTGCCAGTTTCCTCTCATTGCCCTTTAAAAATCAGCATTACATTCGACACCTTTCACTGCTCTCACAGCGATGCAAATTTAAGTCATTAACTATGTATCACAGCTAATATATCTCAATTTCTGGTTTGAATGCCTCTGAAACATTTTAGCAGTGATTTTAATTTAATTTGCCAGAGTTTCCTCCCTGTTCTGCATTCCTCTGCTGTACAGGACATTGAAAGATGTCTTCTTGTAGTTCTAATAGTCTCTTCCGCTGTTTAAAGGAAATCTTAGAAGTACCATGATTAAAGGCTCCTTTCATAATTCACCCGGAACCTCTCAAAGCCTGCCTTTAAACAAGCTTTGAGTTATCTGCAAGCACTTTACTCCCATGGCTCCTCCTGCACTCAAGCTTCCTCACAGCCATTCCATTTCTTTTGAAGTTATCATTACTCACCGAAACCTTTCCCATGCTCGTACAAGGATGTTCAATCTCAGTATTCACGGTAACGATGATAAAGTGGGCTTGCTGTTACAACACCTTGAACCAGACCCTATTCGTTGCTCAACGCCAAATCAAGGCTTGTTTCTCTGCTTTCAACGCTCCGAGACGCTGGCATCGCCTTATCATTTATGGTGCTTGTAAAAACAAACCAACAAAAATAACTGCTACGTTATGTTCCGACGTCTTGGGGGAAAGCAAAAAGAGAAACAGCCTTCTTGCATTATTGGGGATTCTGCCCTGCAAGATATTCCAAGATATTCCATTTTCTTTAGCTTGCCTGTCACTATCCAAGCCAGAGTTAAGCATTTTCTGTGTCAACACAGAATTTAAATTCCCAGGGATTCTCTGATACAGCTGTTGACACGTTTAATCTACTTATGGTTTTTTTGGGGTTTTTTTTTTTTTTTTTAAACACACAACACATCCCCCAGCACAACAAATCTGTACTAGAATTTGCATTCCAACATTAAAACAAATAAAGTAGGTATCTGGCTTTTATCACCTAAATGAGATTATTTCTTAGTCCTGTTCCTCACTATTTCCTATACGAGTTTTGCTAGTTCTATCTTATCAGTTTAAAAAAAGTTATCCTTTCAGGTATATCAAATAATCCAAAATCCCACAGATTTTTGCTGCACAATCCTCCTTATCCACAATCACTATGAACTTACAAGTCTGAAGAACTTTCACCTGGCTTACAGCAGCAGTGCTTACTGCTGCGTCTTGCCTGCAGCCGTGCAGGCTGCTTCCTCCCGTAGCATCTTACCAAATTTTGGTTTCACAACAGCCAGTTGCTCTGTGCTCAGCAGCTCCACATTTTCAGGGGTACTTACTCTACTACTGTATCCTCATCAAGTAAAAAATTCCCCTCAGGTTTTTAATTGTACATATTAATCTTCAGTTACTGCTCTGAACCTGTAAATAACGGGGCTGTAAATCACTATAGCTCTTGCATCTCCCCTCAGAGTGCCATCTGTCAATGGCTAGTTCAAGGAGACCTACATGTCTTATCTAACTCAAGGGAGCAGGACCGCTCAGATTTACTAGTGTGCACGATTATTTGGAAGTGCAGTTCTTTTGGGTTTGGAAATTATTATTCCCTTTTCACCCCCAACATTTCCTAGACAGATTGGTTTGGGAATACTGCAGAGGCGAGACTTCTAGCTTTAAATGAGAAAAGTAAACAGAATATAACTTGCCCAACTTGGGCTTGAGCCACATGCGTTCCCTTAAAAAGAAAACAAAACACAGCAAAAAAAGCAAACCAGCAGCAGCACAGGTATTTGAGGATGAAGACCATCCAGAGGGACCTTGACAGGCTGGAGAGGTGGGCCTGTGCAAACCACAAAGTTCAACAAGGTCAAGGGCAAGGTCCTACATGTGGGCTGGCACAATCCCAAGCACAACTACAGGCTGGGCAGGGAACAGATTGAGAGCAGCCCTGAGGAGAAGGACTTGGGGGTGCTGGGTGATGAGAAGCTCACCATGAGCTGGCAGTGTGCGCTGGCAGCCCAGAAAGCCACCCCTGTCCTGGGCTGCACCAAACCCAGTGTGGGCAGCAGGGTGAGGGGGGGGATTCTGCCCCTCTGCCCCGCACTGCTGAGACCCCCCTGCAGTGCTGCGTCCAGCTCGGGGGGCCCCAGCACAGGACAGACATGGAGCTGCTGGAGCGCGTCCAGAGGAGGCCCNGAGGCAGCAATCCTTCCCTGGGAGGGTGCTGAGGCCCTGGCACAGGGTGCCCCGGGAAGCTGTGGCTGCCCCTGGATCCCTGGCAGTGCCCAAGGCCAGGTTGGATGGGGCTTTGGGCACCCTGGGCTGGTGGGGGTGTCCCTGCCCATGGCAGGGGGGTTGGACTAGATGGGCTGGGAGCTTCCTTCCCACCCAGACCACCTTATGATTCTGTGATTCTAAGACTGGTAGGATGGGAAAATACAAGACACTGAATTCAGTAGGGAAGCCCACGGTCTGTGGGAGAATCTGTCACACTCCAGATGATGACAGTGTCAAGACTAATTACAGGAAAACTGAAAATCACCATCTCGTATGGCTGTAAACCCATAACGAGCTAGTAATTTGTGGTGACCTTTAAGAAGTACCCACCAGAAAGAACAGGACTTTGCTTTGCAGTGAGCAAATTACTGAGCCTCCTTTACTCTAATTTTTCCATGATTAACTGTTCTTCGAAAATTACGGTGAATGAATGAACACTGGAGTGGCAAAAAAATCCCCTGACAACACTACTGATGCTACTAAATAACTCCATGAAGTTAAGTAATATAGTAGAGATTCAATTTAAATAGGCTGCAGACTAGCACATGCTAGAAAATTCAGTTAATGGAGGGTGGCTGTAGAGAATCAAACTTAAAGGTTAGAGTAGACCATAAGCAGCCCAAGGCAATAATCTATTGCTGTACTAGCAAGCCTCAGCTAGAGTACTATACACATTTTTTGAGTAATTAAAAAAAAAAGACAAGCTGGAGAGAGTCCAGAAGACAAAATGAGAAGAGATTTGCAGAACACCACCATACTCAAGGGCTGTGACAAGTAGGTCTGCTTTCTTTCAGAGCACAGGATGAGGACAACAACTGTTGTGTTCTCTTACACAGAGTTCCTCATGTTTAAACTTTTTCCCATGTCAGAGAGGATAGTAATAAAAGCAAAGCTTAGGCTGATATCAGGAAAAATCCATCCATATATAAAAATACACTTCTTACTAAGACGGGAGAAAGGGGAGAGGACAAGCCCCATCACAAGATGTTTTTAGGGATCAGGGACAGTTTCGGTACAGCTGGGACACACCACTGCAAGACAATGAGTGAGACGACTTTCTGGAGATCCCTCCCAACTCCATCTTCTTCATTCCTTAAACACTAGAACCCAAACAGTTTTCTGGATCAGTGCTCTGTTTCCTGCTTAATTCACATTCTAAAACTACATTCGGATTCCAAGGAGACCTGACAAATTATGCTAATTATGCATGAGCTAGTAAGGAGTTTACTCCGGCACAAGGCTAAAAGCAAACTTAATTCTCATGTGATTTAAGTCAAAATTCACGTGGCTGCCACAGAAAAGCCAGGTTGAAATATCCCCTTCTCCACCTCCACCACAATCCATCTTTCCTTGATCCTAAAAAAACTAAAAATCTTCATTTGCTTCCTCAGCTGAGACGCATCTTCAATTTTGTTCTATTTCTACATTGGTTTTATCAGCTGAAGATCTCTAGTCTGCCTGGGGAGGTGGGACCTGTATGTGTTCTCCTCCGAGAACAAGAAGTATTCAGCCCCAGTGAAGTCTGAAGATACAAACAGTACTTCTTGTGTAGAAAATACAATTTTTGTAGAGTGACCTCATGCTTACTTAAACCTCTGGTTTTACTCAGAAGACTTGCCGTTTCAGCTGTCCTCTCAAGAGCTACCAGCAAAGAGCCTGGACATACCTGGGCAAGATGTTCAAACCACAGAAAGAAAGACTGCAGGAACTACTAGTGCTTTCAAGGAAGGTGTCACCTGCATCAAAACGGATGAGAAGAGCTGCAAAATGCAACTTTTTGTAGCAGGTGAGTTGCCTTCCACATTTGCAGCATTACCCCCTGTGCAACAAGAGGTTTCTACTGGCAGGGTCATACTCTTAAGATCTGAATTCTCAGAGCTTCTCTTTTCTTTATGTCTCACAAATAAAAAGCAACCCACAAACTGTAAATGTCAAGTTGCTTCACTCTTTCCAAGAGGAGGAGGGAATATTGGTCCCTGCTGAGATTTCTTTTGTCCCTGTTCATACTTTTGAGTACTTTCTCTTCCTTGGCTCCTCTCCAACGCTCCCACTCCCAGAGCCTCTGTGGCTGGGGATGCAGTGGTGTTTCAGGGTACCGACACCCCGGTGAAGGGGGGACCCTCCCAAGTCAGGGGGACGCTATCAGGTGGCTCTGGCTGCGTGCTATTTTCCATTCTCTAAGTGCTGACGTATCTTCTGATGCCTGTTCCTATGGGCTATAGTTGCATCTGCCCCTAATCTATATTAGGGATAGTAACTTCCCTGTTTAATCCACCTGAGGAACAGGAAATGCTCAGCTCATAAATCCAGACGTAGCTCAACATTGGCCAGACCTGGGCAGTAATCCACAAAGAGTTAAATCCTGAGATACTGCCCGTTGTGAAATGAAAGCTGTCTTCAAATCATATCCGGAATGCTGTCACTTTTCAAGAAAAACAATATTCACCCAGAGGACAGCCAGATGTACCAACGGAATCCAAAAGGGACTGTACACAATTCTGTGGCTGTCAAATGTGCAAGACGCTCCACCAAAGCGTGAAACTCTTGAGAGGAGAGGGCACACTTCAGAGGCCCATCCAACCCAAGAACACATCCCCCTTCTGCTTCTCTATAACTTACACAGTATCTCGAAGAGGGCCAAAGCTTATTACTACTTCTGCAGTGACAGCTTTCAGCAGTCAGCAAAGAGCATTCCACTTCCAGTGTGAAATATTGGACTCAAAAGTTAGTAACACAGCACCTGCAAAATGTTTCCAGATGGACCTCTGAAATCCCTCGCCGCCCTGATTGTACTTCCAATATTTCTTTTAACAACAGGCGCGGAGGCCAAGGCAAACACCCAGCGTGCTATCCTGTCCTGATCCCTGAAGCTGCCGTTACGTGCCTGCAGCCGCGCTGGGAACAGCCGCACCGAAACGGACGGGGGATTCTAACAAGGCCACAATTGTTTCTCTCACTTCATTTGTGAGGACGTCACATATCTGTGTCTCAGCAGCAAACTGCACAGGTCTGTGTGACCATCAATGCCTCTTCCATCCACCCCTAAAGGCAAGGACAGACTTAGGAACTTGCTCTGTCCTCCTGCTCATGAGCTGCAATCAGCTAAGGGAGCAATCAGTTTAGCTGGGCATAATACCTGTCTGCTCAGAGATCTTTTACAATTACAGCACAGAACAACTTTGATCTCTGTAACAAGACTAAGGATCGGGTAATTATAAGACAGAGGCACTACAAACCCTTGGTATAATATCAACCAGCCGACAATATACAAATCTGCTCTGCAGGTATTAAATACATCAAACGCCCAACACAACCCTCAGACGTTTCTATATCCCCAAGCCAGAGACCAGTCCCGCTGCGCAAAGGCTGACTGTCTGTGCAGCCCCATCAATCTCAGCTCCGTTCCGATCAGCTCTGCGGAGACGGCTCTCTCGGGACCAGCTGACTTCCAAGAGCAAGCGACTACAATAACAGCTTTGTACCAAATCTAATGTCAAGAAGACCCAAGAGATCCATGAAAGGACTCTCCTTCATATTTTGGCAGATCCCAAGGCTAGTCCAGACAGTCCCAGACACTGACTGCTTTCTCTATCATTCTTGAGAAACCACCAACTACCGCCCTGCCAAAGCCTCCCAACCATCCAGCCACAGGACGCTCCGAGGCTGCAGCCAGTCACGCTCCACGCAGCGCTGCCTCCGCCAGCACTCAGAAACCCCTTCTCGTTCAAAGTCATTTTCTTTGTTTGTCGCTTTAAAACGTCAGTCATTACTGGAATGACTAGGAGGGTTGGGGAGGGGGTGGGGGGGGGGGTTTACTTGCAATGATTGTACGCAAAGTGTCTTTTGCCTTGCTTGACAAGCATCACACCTTTAAAGCCAATAAAACAGGGGATGATTTGTGCAACAGAAGCAAATAATACAGCGTAGGGAACAGTGAATAAGCACCAAAAACCAGCACAACTGCATCTGTAAGCATTCAGTGGCAATTGGTAAAATAGAACGGACGGTCAACGTGAAATAATACACAGGAGAAAAGCAGCCCTGCACAATCGCACAGCCTGTATCCCACACCAGCGACGCTACAATCACTGGGAGTATTTCTGCTAAAACATCCGCGTCGTATGGTGTGGAAAAGACAACGTTGATCACTGTCTGTGGAAGTAAGAATGAGAAGGGCCGTCACGTTAGCGATACACAAATCCATGCTGCTCCCACAACTTGTGTTCTGAGGAGAATTCCTGCGCTTTTCTCTGAAAAAAGATACGGCAGAAAGAGAACAATATGGGAAAGACAACATGGGTGATGAGGGATAAAAAAATGATTCTTTATGAAAAGGGATAATAAAAGATCAGGATTCTTCAGCATGGGAAACAGATACTAAAGAGAGATGTACAACAGAATAAAACCAGACTTTGCAAAGGAAGCGCGAATAATCCTCTATCCTGTAAGACAAGAGCTAGAGCATCAAACCCAAACAGCTTTAAAAGCTCTGCTGGCAATCTCAGACAGAGCAAGCAGGTGTTTTTCTACACTGAGCATGTCAAATTATGGGATCTGTACCAGAGGATGGTATGGAAATGGAAGGAACCAGGTGGCTAAACCCACATGACATGAGCTGACAGAGGGTAGCTCCATCACGGGCTGGGAACTCAGCTCTGCCCCTCTCCCTGCCGCAGGGGAGGACGGACGGCACACTGAAGGAAAGTCACCGTTGTATTCTTTCCTTTTCTTTTTTGTTTTTAGTATTTTCCTAAACGTTCCTACCACAGACAGGATGGTGAACTAAAGCTCATTCCGAGCAACACACTCATAAGTCAAGTAGAGGGAAGACAACCTATACTGTCTTTGGAACTGTGCTCTATCCTGCATTTTTCAGATATCTGTCTCTCTTCATGTATCATCATTAGGAATAATTTTTTCTTCAAGGTAATATTAATCAGCATTAAAAGAGACTGCAATTAAAACAGCTTGCGACCATCCCATGATCCACACAGAGCTGGAAAGGGAATAATTTCCTGTTCTGTTCATGGCAGAAAATAATTATTCCTGCAACTGATAAAGGTAGTTACAAATTCATTTCCAATAAATCCCATGCCTCCCACACGCTGCTCTGCTATTTCCTTTCCCCAGCTGCCCTTTCTGCAGCTGCTCTCTAGAATTAAAAGCAAGATGTAGCCGTGCAGAAGCCTTACCCCTGTTTGGAAAAGCGACTCGTTTAACAGGACAAGAATTGTGCACTCTTTCACCAAACTGTTGTGGGAAGGGGTGAGCAAAGGCGCTAACAGAGGCACCGACAATGTCTCAGCTCAAAACACTTCAGATTTTCTGCTGGAGACCCACAGCTAAACATCACGTTACAGCCAGTGCTTCAGCACAGTATAAACTCGGAATTACAAAGCTTTCGGCATCATACCCCGCAGCAGAACCTTGCTTTGTAAAACAGCAAATGATCGAGTATCAAAGACATTAAACCAGCAAAGCCAAACACCATAATCTGCTAGAGATTACTCACATTGTCTGTCCCAGTATTTTCCCTTCCTATCAAAGCTTTAATTGAGAGCAGCACTTCATTACTAAGAGCTAAAATGCACGGTCTTTTCATGACGATGAAGGCATTTATTTAGATGCCAGTAGTCCAAACTGATCCTCCAAATAAAGGTACTCATCTCAGAAGAGCGCAGATCTTGTTTGGTAAAGACATTCAGCATCCTGCTTCCCCAGTAATTTCCATTTTAAAAAGTAATTTCTCTTATTCTATTTTACATGCTGTCTGCCCTTCACAATAACTGCAGATAAACCCCGCTTGTTCACCAAGGACCTCACCAGAATACTAAAAAAGTGTACTTCCTTACCTCTACAATTATCTGTAGATAATAACAACTCTACAAACTCTCTTTCGGTGTATTTTTACAAAAGGAGAGCAGTCCTTTCAATCCCATGAGTTGCAACCAACACCTGCTGAGGAGACCCGGGTACCGTCCCTCTCCTGCCTACTTCCCTACTGAATTCCTAACCAGCTGCGGCAGCTAGACAAACACAGAACACCTTCCTTGGCTAAATTGTGACTCACCTAGTCTTTTATCATGAAAAAAACCACGTATAATATCTTTGTATGAAAAAAAAGCACCATAGACTGCTGTCTCAATTCGTTTCAAAGCCAGAGTGCTTTGCAGAGTGACAAGAAGCATCAGGGAGCCAGGATGCAACTGCGCTCAGCGCCAGGCCCAAGACGCTTTCCAGAAGACTCTAAAAGGCTGTCTGATAAGAATGATGTTTCTAGGCCAGAATTAAGATGAATATAAGAACATTGGCACAGCACTAAGCCCACGCCAGGCCTAGCTGATTGAGGCAAACGTGTCACCTCTTGACATAAAGCAAGCACCTCTGCGCAGCAGACCATTTCCACAACGTCAGTAACAGGGTAAAAACCAGCAGTTATCCCAAGAATGTTGGGGGAACACAAAGGAAAAACCTCATTCATGTTTAACATGTAGCTCTTACGAGTCTGCCCGCACAGCTGCAGAGCCGGCTGTGAGCTTGGCTTTGAAGGATACGCACATCACTCTACAGGGGGCTGAAAAGGGGCCAAAGGAAACAGAGGACTCGTGAAAGAACATACAGAGAGCCTCACCATACTGAGCTCTCAAACTCAGGAACCGGCTTTCTGCAAGTTATCTGTGTGGAACACTCTTTGGCAGCCGACCCGCACCCAGCACGGAACAGGGTGCTCCCATACGCATTTTCCCAGGGTCTGCACAACCCCGAGCGCTGCTGACGGAGTTCAGCTCCTTCCCGTGCCGAGCCCCTGCGGCATCCCACCCAGGCACCCACACCCACCCAAAAGCCAGCTGCTCAGCAAGCCACCTCTTCCCCTTCCTGAAAGGGAAACTGCACAATTCCCAGGAAAGCTCCTAAACAAAAACCTTCCTCGATTTCACCTTTGCAAAATAAAGGCACTTAAGCCAGGAGAAGCCCTAAGAATATACAATTTAGTCTGATAAATTTAGCCTAGTGAACACCAAATGGAGCTCATCGTACTCATTCATCTCAAACTCATTTCTCCGGGCCTCATCTGGAAATTCATCCCTCGCTACCACCAAAGTTCATCGACTTGGTAGGTGCAGACCCACAAAAGCCTTGATGCAATCTGCTCTTAGTATCCAGAGAAGTTAATTATTCCATTTGGGAGCTTTTGCTCCAGAACTCTCCTGGCTATCTCATCTCAGAGGGAAATTTGTAATTAAATTGGCATAAGAAAAGCAAGGTTTATGGCTATAATCACATATGGCCTCTGTCGAGCCATCACTTACGCCAATTAACCCAGGCTGTTACAAATGGCTTCGTACGGGAAATAACATCAAGGTAGTACACGCAAGAAAGAGCAAATAAGTTGGTTGTTTGGTTTTTTTTAAATGCAGTTTAGCTCTCAACAATCTCCAAGTCCTTTGCCTACTCCTCTTAAAAACCAGATGTAAGAAGTTACATACCACTGATGGCACTCAGCACTTTGATCCCATTTCTGTAAGGCAACTTCTAGCTCTTCTTTCCCTGCAAATAAGTGGGCAGAGGTAAGAAATCCAGCTGCTTTCTCTTAACTTCTTTCTGTGAGGCTGATAGGGTACAAGAATAGAATGGCATAAAATACATAGATCTTAATTTCGTAAGACACTTGGCTTGAAAATGGCCCATAAATAATTTCATACCCTTGCAGTGACACTGAACATGCAAGATCACTCAAAGAGATCGTGTGAATCTGCAGCAGAGGAGCAAACTGTGTTGCCCTGTTTATGGTTTCACCTCATTTGGAGGTACAGTTACCTATAATGAAACACCTTCCACACCACATTAAGAGAAGTTAGAGCTTCCAGTGGTTTTGTTCATTTCACAGCCTCAGATCTAGGACTGCCCCACTTCCCCCTCTCTCCTCCGAGACCCTGCAGCTTCAAAAAGCTGAAAACTAAGCGCCTGCTGAAGGCTAAAAGGACTATCAAAACGGAATTTAAAATGTCATGGTTTAGATGGCTATGCAGATTTCCAGATAGTATTAGATAGTTATAGTATTACCTAACTCCACTTAGTTATGTGTATAACGAACAGGACAGAAACTATTTAGAATAGTATCTGCTGTTGCACATCTCAACTGTGACAAAGATGATTTTTTTTGTTTTATTCTGACTCACTGACAACCTTGCAAATGAATCACATTCAAGAAGGTAAAGAAGAATGCGGGAATTAAACTAAACCAATTCCTCTAAGCAAACATACATTTAAAAAAAAAAANAAAAAAAAAAAAATAAAAAAAAAAAAAAAAAAAGACTACAAGGAAGCCCTTGTAGCTCCAAGAAGGACTTGGGGGTGCTGGCTGATGCGAAGCTCACCATGAGCCAGCAGTGTGCGCTGGCAGCCCAGAAAGCCACCCATGTGCTGAGCTGCACCAAACCCAGTGTGGGCAGCAGGGCGAGGGGGGGGATTCTGCCCCTCTGCCCCGCTCTGCTGCGTCCAGCTTGGGGGGCCCCAGCACAGGACAGACATGGAGCTGCTGGAGCAAGTCCAGAGGAGGCCACAGAGCCAACAGCCCCCTGGTCTGCCTCAGACACGCAGTTCCTTACCATCGGATGCGTACGACCTCTTCTCATCTGTGTCTTCTGTGATTTCACACATATCACTATGTGCTCGGGCCAGGCGCCAAAGAAAGTCTTTCTGGTCCGCATACTGCGGGGAAAACAGAAATGTTGTACGTAAAGACCCACTTTGCCATTGACAAAGAGCACAAGGAAGAATAATCAAGTGAGGGCATACACTAGAAGTTGCACAGACATTTTTTGAAGCCTTAAAAGGCCCCAACTCTACCAGAACTGAAGCAGAACCACAAAGGGGCAACCAGGATGGGTGAATTTATAATTAAGCTTACAGCAGTACACTACTGCCACGGGTGTAATCGTTGGCATGTTCTAACAACGAACCCTGCATTCACAGGCCGTACCGGGGGCAGCTCTTCAGCAGTATCTGCCGACCTCAAAACACCGGGGAAAAAAAAAAATAAATCCTAAACCTCATTAAAATCCACAAATCTAATTTTAATTTTTTTTTGTGCTTCACTCCGCATTCTGCCTCATTCTTAAACCCAGGTCAGTACTGTAGGTGTACGGCTACATTTGAAGTGGAGGTGTTCTGACAGACTCAGACTTACTTAAAAAAAAAAAAAAAGGCAGAAAATTAAAACACAACCACCTAACAGACTGGTTTCTCTTGCGATAGTACTGTAAATAAAAGAAAGTGAGAGAATCACCATAAAGAAGCACGCAAGAGAATTTCAGAGGCCAACAGATCTGTCATTTCTTCCTGGTGGGAAGCAAACAAAACCTCTTATTTCTTTCCTTCTATTCCTCCTGGAAATCCAAGAGCTGAAAAAGTTTTGCTTTTTAAAAGGCTGGTAATCTAAAACGTTTTCTTTGCTGGCCCTGCAGCACGACCGTGCAGCCTCAACAGGCCCAGGCGTGCCTGCGCCGCCCGCACCAGGCTGCAACAGCCGCAGCAGGACACATTTCAATGCTGGGTGCATCCGCTGCGTGTGGCCAGAGGTATAAACCATCTGCAACAGCTCAAGTAAAACCGTCACAGGCCCTTGCTTGTTCTCACAGCTCAATAGCAGCGCCAACGTTCACTGAAGCAAGGGGTCAACTCAATCGCCTATCTGAGAAGACGTGGTTCTTTGAGGTGGTAAAACACCGGCACCATCTAGGGTTTAATCCCATTAACTAACATTCACATGTCTTGCCTAACCCTTCTGTTTGAACACGCAACGTGTTTCTTTCACGAGCCACCGCACGCTGGGCAGTGCTCAGAAAGACCAAGTCTTCTGAATACAGATCGAGCCATCGCACACCCAATGAGGTAAACGTTCTCAAAATGTTTGCAGAGTTTAGTGCACTCACACAGTACTGTTGCTTTACACATGTACAGTGTGTTCGCTCAGGGAAAGTGATGACATGATGAGACATGGAGTTCCAAGACAGAAAGCGACTGGGAACCGGCTGCTGCCCGTAGTCCAAAGTTTTTTGGCTTCCAGCCCGCTCCCAAGCTGCTCCTGGGGAAAGGACCACTGGAACCTGGCCCAGCTGTTGTGTAGAACCTGAACCCTGCCAAGATCTGCAATTTCCTCTTTCCCAGCTATTTAGCTGAAAACACAAATCACTGCTGGATAATATAAAAAGGCAACCTTTACCGCCAGCTTATTATTCAGCAGCAGCTGGAATCCCTCTCTCTTTTCCTGCTCATCTCCGTTATGCAAGTGGTCAGCCTGCTGCAGTAGCTGACCCAATCCTTCCTCCAGCGAGGAATCTAAGATTAAATGTGTTTCATCCTCGTTGACGAGATCCAGGGAATCCCGTCGCGCAGTTCGCACTGTTTCACAGCTCACTTCATCTTCCCCTTCTTCGCTCTCTCTCTCAGACTCCCGGTCGTAATCAGACTCCGCATTGGCTGTGGTGTACCTGTGAGAAAAAACACAGTGAAAAGCTGGTTTGAGGAGATGCTGTGCAGCCTGTGACAGCTCTATACACACGGTACAGAGGAAGAGGAGCATCTTGGTTTATCCTGGAGAACGCTGTTCAATCCAAGTGTCTCAAGCACCACACCAGTCATCATTTCTCACGCCACACACACAACTTTAAAAAGCTGAAGAAGGAAGGTGTCCACCCCCCAAAGTCAAGTAGAATTCAGTCACAAGTGTCCACATCTCACCTGCACACCGTAACAGGTTCTCTTAGGTCTTCTAACTTCAGTGTAGAAGTAAGCACCCAAGAACAGAGCCAGGACAATTCAGTTAAATGTCAACAAATTGTCAACAAAAAATCCACCACGCTCATCCATGTGGAAAACATAACCCAAGGTTTTTGGCCCGTTTCAGGGAATTTCAGACACAATAGCTGTTTTGGCAATATCCAGTACCTCCATCATCTTGTCTGAGCGCAAAATACAAACCAGCTTGTTCACCATGACATGTGAAAAGGTGCAAACCAGTAGGAGAGCGATCAAAACTATTTCACGTGAGCAAGTAGCCCAGCAAGGAGCCAGCAGGCGCGTCACCAAAAGACACCCGATGTACAAAAACCCAGGCCACGATTAGCTGCCAAATCAGTCAAATGAACCAGGATAAAGCGCAGATGCAAGTTTCTGAGAACGGCTAAAATTAAGCTCCTCCACATCATATACAGGCACCTAAGCTGGAAATTTAAGATAGCGTTATATATTGACCGATACCATTGCAGTGGGGTGCCTACTTACAGAGCTCACTTCTTTTTAAAGACAACTATTTGTCCCCCTCGCGTTTAGCTGCAGGCTCTGAACCGAGAAATAAGCGCAAGTCAGTCAGTAATTTCAGAATCTGCCCTTTTATATTGGGATTTTGATGATTTATCTGAACAGAAAGCTCTCTTCCTGAAGCAAGCTACTTCAAATCCCATAAATGCTTAATTCTAGGGAATGTTTCTAATTGTGACCCAACCGAACTGTGCCCAAGCCAACTTTACAAGTTCTGCTAGAATTAAAAGGCACTGCAGTCCGGGGGCACCGGGTAACTACAGCCCTATTCCCTTTTCTTCCCTCCGAGGGAGGGCTCTGCGCGTGAAGCTGCTTTGTCTGGAGACAAAGATACGTGACCGAAGTCCGTATCTGAAGAAAGCAGTTACGGTACTTTGGCCACACACAGATAACAAGACGCATTTGCCTATTGAAGCCTCAGCTTCCTGAGGCCCATCCATTACGCCCCAGCATCTCCCTCTCTGGCAGAGGGTAAACAAAAGTCCTCACCCACCAAGGCCTCCAGCTCCCACCCATGACTTGAGAAACGCACACCACTTTGTACTGAAACGTTTTGAGAGAAGAAATAAACAGTCAGCCTCACCACTGCAAAGCCAGGAGGGCAAGCACTACAGGACGACAAGCTGGAAATTACAGAGGCAGCACTAAAGTAACAGCTAACGCAGCAATACGGTGGTAGGTGACGCTGGCACAGCTCTGTTTCAGGTTGAGGTAGTCTAGAGAACTAATATCATCACTGACCTCAAGAAAATATCGAGAGCTGAAATTTCTAACCCATTTTTGGTAATTAAACACAAACTCCTCAAATTCTCTCATCTCCCATCCTGACCCACGACACAGCAGCCTTGCAGGCTGCGCAGCTGTGACACTGTCACTACAGCATTTTGCCGGCAGCCGCCAAGATTTCAGTACTTCAGTTGAAAAAACACTTTCCACTTTGAAGGCTCCCAGAACACGATACAGTCTTTAAAAGCAGGCAGCAACGCATGACTCCTATGCACTTTTTCCTCCACCACAAAAATGTGTTTTCTCCAAGACAGCTCATACAAGACGCTGCCAGTTTAAAAAGACAAGCAACACCGCATCTAACTTCATAAACTCAGAGTTTTCAGAAAGATTAAGGGATTTAGATGTTATCAGCCTGTTTTCTCTAGTTTACAATGATGGAAAGTTCTTAAACGCTTTAGTATGTTGAGGCCTCTGGCTAGCACACATCCTGAAGGAAAATGAAAACATACTATCTGGAACAAAACAGCACGCGGAAAGAGGGGGGGCCAAGAAGCCCACAAGACCAAGGCAATGCCAAGGCAACACAGAGCAATTAAGCAGCCCGAGACCTCCGGGCTCCTGAAAGCTCATGATGATTTTTGCGAATTGGATACGAAATCGGCGAAGATTCCTGTGTCCGTGTGGTTTACAAAGAGAAGCCAAAATGCTGTTTTTCTTTCTGAATTTCATTAAAAGAATGCAGTTGCCAGAAACGAATACAGGGCTGAAATCTGTCGAGAACAGTCTCGTTCTTCCTCCCAGCGGCTGCTAAAAAGCTTAAATAGTCTTTTCCAAAATTTATACTTCCTACCCCGATACCCTTCTAGAAAATGTCAGTATTTACTAACACCCAGTATTTACTAACAGAGCATAGTAAAAGCAGCCGGTCCTGAACAGACAAATGTTGTACCTACTGGTGTAGCACCAATCCCAGAGTGAGAAGCTATATACGCTACTGGAATTTCTTTTAAATCAGATGAGAGCTGCTTACCCACCAATTCTCCACACTGGTCATTAAACCTAATTACAGGCTTTAACTAAGATGTGAGAACTCCGCCAACCAACACTAGGTTCCCAATGAAGTGATGAGGTTTTGCAGTAAAATATATCCCTGCTCCACAGTTCTCCTGAGGTCCCTCAAGGAGGGGATCTTCTCTGAACCTCAGAATTGGTTGTTAGTCTCTATCATAACTTAAAAATCTCTAACAACAGATGACCCTCAGGGATGGTACCTGCTGCCAAACACTGTCCTTTATGCAACATAACTGATCAGTGTGACATGCTGAGAAAAATTGTAAAAAATTCCCTAGCCAAAGATATTTTAGTTAACTGGAATATATTTTTAATTTTCTCAAGTCCTCCAGACATTCTAAAATGTATTATTGTACAGAAGTTTTATTTATAAACTCTCTCACTCAAGTCCCAGGCTGGACTTCTACTTTCCTTCCCCCTGCAAAGTTCCCTAATCAAATTATTGCTTAAAAAAAAAACCTTCAAAAACTATATATTTTTTTTTCTTTCTCTCTCTCTTTTCTCTAAGAATTTGGAATTGTTGCACTTCTCTCGATCTGGCCCTGGCAGTAGCACACCTACTGTAACAGAAGCAAATTAAAATGGTACAACAGACACGTAGTGGGGGAAAAAAAAAATAAAATCCATCCTTTATGTTACAAACTGCTCAGATGTAAGTAACTGGGCACCAATGCCCGGAAAAGCTCCTACCCTGGTGCTCCACTTACCCTCCTTCACTTTCTCCATCATCTGTATTGGCTGCTCCTGAGCTGGCCGTGAAATAGATTGAACTGGAGCCCGTGGAATCGCTTCTTTCTCGAGGAAACAGGAACCGCCTCCGGCGAGTTACTTTCTGGGTTTCTTCCAGATGGGACCTTCGAGGAAGGCAAAGAGAGAAACAAGTAAACATTTGATGGTGAAACATCTGCGATTCCACTTCCCTTCTCCTCTCCAGCAGATTCTATCTAGTTCACTTTATATCCAAGGGATTCACAAGGCGACTCGCTCTTGCTTGTACAAAGATGAGATCCACGTACAAAGGGGAAATCACACCACAGGTGCTCCTCTGACTTCCTCAGTGAACAAGACAAGGGAATCCTGAAACACCTTGCAGACAATAGGACCTTTTATTCTGTATCAAGTCTCCAACCTATAGTTGGCAGCAGAGAGAAAATAGCAGTAGCAGAGACAAAACATTTACAGCACAAGTAATCTGCCCAGTCTAGAAGATGAAGCAGGTGTCACTACTTAATATTCTATAAGAAAAAAAAACAACCCTGGCTAAACATGCAAATTTTTTTACGTCAGTCTCACTGGAGGTCAAGACGCAATGCCAGGGAAAACGAGAGAGAGACCTTCTTCACTTTTCCATTTCAAGTTTAACACACTAGGGAGCGAGCAAGTACGTGCAGCAGGAGACACAGACGGGAAGGGGCAGGGCCGATACCTGACTTCACCAACGATTTCTGCAACCAGGTGCTGCAGGCTGTTTCGCAGCTCCTCCACTTCTTCTCTTAGGTCCGAAATGTTTCTCAACATGAAGTCAAGGCGCTCCAGCACATCCACCTGCTCGTCCTGCGTCAGGAGAGGCACGGCCATAGCACCATCTCCTGCCTCTACAGGGACCGGCACTCTGGGCACCACTTAAAGAAAACAGGAGAAGAAAAAGTTCATGAGATGCAAACCGGAAAGGATTTCGCATGGGAAATCTTAGCGCGACGCTGCTCTGGGAGGATGAGGCTTGGTCTCGAGTACTGCCGCCTGGCCGGAGGTTTGGGGTTCTTCAACGGGTATACTGCCCCCTTCTCCGACAGCAGCACGCAGCCACAATTGCGCGCTTTGCAGTGGGGGTAAACAACGCTCTTTTAGCCACACCTCTGTACAACCCCCCTCGTAAGTTTTCTTTTAAAAGAGCAAAATCTCTACTGAATATTACAAAGACCACTGCAAACGAGGAAGCTGCTGTGTTGGGGGGTTTTTTTGGTGTGGTGTTGTTGGGTTTTTTTTAATCTTTACTGCAAAATAATTTAATTCCTATTCTATTAAAATCACACCAAAAAACTACATTCTGCTTTTCTCCTCAATAGTGGTCAACCCAGGAGACCATCAGCCAGGAAAGCAACCAGCTTACAAGATAACGTGTAACAACGAAAGTTAATTTGGGCTGAAAGAGACCTATTCCTTTAACCAAACCAAACACCAACCTCTACACTTATTCAAGGAAAAAAGTCCCACAGAAACTTGAAGACTTTAAGTAACAACTTACCCAATAAAATGTGTCATTCCTTCTACTGAGAATCTAGAACTGTCACCTGTCTGTTCGATGGTTAGATCTCCGTGCCAATACAGCCTGATCCACTAGCACGTAAGAACAGATTTACATCTGTGCATTTTACATATGCTTTCTTGAACGCTCATAAATGTTATAGATAAATATAGTACCCGTTAAGTCAATTATTTAAGAAGGAACACTCTTTTTATATCAACAATAAAGCAGCCAGATTTGCAGACAGGGAAGGCTTATCTTCCAAGGTACCCTGCGCTATTGCATCTGAACTCAGAGATAAAAATCTGCATCCTCTTAAACAAAGCAGCGCTGTAATCTTCTCCCTGCTCTTCTTTTGCTCCTTGGAAATTACGCTGCTTGCTGTGCTGTTTTCTCCAGGAGGGGGTGTACAGAATCTGTCTTGTTTTCAAGCACCTGCCCTCCTACAGTGGCATTTCTCCCTGCTCCCGTTATCCCATCAGCAGAGGCCGGTACTCCTGCGCTCCCCAGCTCTGCTGTTTCAGGGCAACATCTTAAGAAACCGGACGAGCCAATTTCATCTAAGAGATGCAGTCAGTGACCAGGGCAGACCCTTACTGCAGCAACAGTTACCAGGCTCTCAAAGCCATACGGGTGCACCCGCTCTCCCGTTACCGCTGCAGCGCTCGTACGGGACGCACACCTGCAGGGAAATATTACGGCACAAGGGTCCAAAACCTGCTTCTACAACATCACCCATTAAACCCTGCTCGCAGACCACCCCCGCCCCAGCGCAGCACCAACGACGAGCCTCCGGGTACCCCGACAAAGCCAACCACCTTAAAGCTCTCCTCTACAAGCAGGTTGATTTTGAAGGCTGGCCTACTGAGCCACAGCGGTACCCGCTGGGCCGGCCTCACCCTAGAGCCTGCCCCCTACGCGGTGGGGCAGCCCGGCTTTCTGTCCGC
>VWZZ01008049.1:79106-96703 GCA_013399095.1 Psophia crepitans
CTCAGCCCCCGGTCGCAGCGGGCACGGCTGGCTCCGGCCGCCCTTGCTGCTGTCCCGGGCTGGGCTGCACCGGCTGCTGGAGGAGACACGGGATGGGGGGGGACACCCCGCAGGTCGGGGGGATCCCCGGCACGGCCGCGCTGGGCACTGGCTGCAGGTGCCCGCTGTGAGGTGTCCGGCACCGGCTCGCTGGGCACAACCGCCCCGCTGCCTGCCTTCACCCCCTCCGGGTGTCGGGCAGGGGCAGGGCACTGGGGTGCCCGTACCCCGGCTCCTCTCCCCCTCAGACCCTCCCCTCCGGAACAGCAAGGAACATAACTAGGGAATCTTGATGTAGGACCCCATGAACATCAAGGAGACTCATCTCTGGCCGTGTGCCCTCACTAGAGGTTTTCCCTCTTCCCCGTTTCACGGTGGAAAACGCAGCCGTGGCCAAAGGGAAGGGCATCGCTGGCAGCGGGCGGCAGCCCCGGCAGCGGCGTCTGCCCGAGACCCGGGCTGAGAGCGCAGCCTGTTATTCTCCCATGAAGGCTTAAAGGAAACGTTATTTCCTGACGATTGCAGCATGTGCAGCCCAGGGCAGTTGCTGCTGGTGGGACTGCACGAGCAGACAGACACGTACGTGCCTGGGGTTTTCTTTTCCCAACATGAAGGGGAACGCTACCCCTGAAAGCCACGACAGGGCCGTGTGGTTTCGCAGTGGGAAGGGGGTGATGCTGAAAAAAGCAAACCACCAAGCTGGCAGCAGTTTGGTGAAGATGCCGCTGCTGCTGTCGAAGACGTCCCGTCAGACACCCGTCTCACACCAAGCGAGCGGTGAATTGACGTTGGCAGTGATATTTGGCACCGTACAAGTTGATTAAGTAATTATGGCCCCAGGTACGGAAAGCGCCATGCGGTTGGGGTTTATCACTCCTAGGGAAAGGCACGCAACAGGGCGGGCTGGGTTATCCTAGCTTAGCCCCTTTCACCTCCGGACACTGTGGAAACTCTGCTCTTTAGCAGGACAAAGCAAACATTTCCAACCTGGAACCTGGCCTTGAGCCACGGCTGGAAACAGCCCGCGCTGGCTGTTCTGCGGCAGCGCCGGGACGGGGACGAGTTGCTCCCTCCCGTGGCACAGCCCCCGGGGCTGCACGGAGCTGGGCTGCGGGTGGGAGGGCCGCACAGGCAGTGGCGAGCGGAGAGGGCTCTTGCTCTGATGCGTTTTCGCTCTTCCAGCACTCCAGGCAGCGGAGCGTGCTGTGTGCTTGCACGTCGCTGCTAAAAGATTTAATTAGCGGCGCTGTGTAAGCGCTTCTGGTTGGGATCTGGTTGAGGCTCATGGTTTACGCGCAATTTGCCGGCGCTGCCTGTCAATGGATGCTGTCAGGGAGGGATTTCGCCCTCTGCTGCATTCAGTCCTCGCCCATCCGCTCTCCCCAAACCAGCCACCCCGGCCCTCCCAGCCGGGTAGAAATTCTCTGCTTGGTGTGGCTCAGGCTGTCCGGCCGCTTCGTTGCTAAACTCACCGCGGGTCGAGGTGGGCAGCTGCCCCTCCTGCTGCGCTCGCTCCCGGGACCAGGGGTTCTGCACTGCAACGGCAGCCTGCAAACCTCCGCCTGCAACCTCTGCTGCCTTTCCGCAGTGGGTTGGGAGCTGGGGACCCTTGCAGAGGTCATGTTGGTGCTGCTGTTACCTGCTGTGCCTTGATACTTAGTGCTGAAAAACCTCCAGCCCAGGACTATCCCCTAAAATAACCCTTTTGGAGCACTGTACAGGACCATCCCCGTCCCCCCGCATGACGTGTGGGAAGTCCACCACACCGGTGGGGGATGGCTCGTGTGACTGAGTGCCTCCCCAGCTCCTCTGGTCTCCTGTCGCTTTGACGGGAGCGTGACTGCCCCTCACCGTCCCGTGGGTGATCGTCTGCCCCATCACCCTGCGGCACCTTCTCACCTCGATCCTCTCAGCCTTCCCTGTTAGTGGAGCCATTCCCAAAGCTGCCTTCTACCGGGACAGGTGAACGGTCCCTCACCACCTGGGATCGCTCGTGCTGGGGGAAAACCCGCAGATTTGCTGGTTTTGCACGATGAGGCTGTGCGTAGCACCTCGTTGCTGTCCTCCAGATTTCCCGCGGTGGATCCCAGAGGACCAGAGCCACCATGAGCTCAGCCAGCAGGTGGCCCTCCAGGAGCAAAGCCACCGAGGTCCACTCCTGGGACGGGCAGGTGGCTCGCAGTCATTCCAAGCTCTTACTGGAGCTGTGCTGGGGAGGGGGGTGGCCGGGCCACCATACATCACTCACTCGCTCTGCTGCCTTTCCCCGCAGGAGGTTGGTCCCACCATGGTGGGAGACGAGCACTCGGATCCCAGCCTGATGAGCTTCCTGGGGGCCACGAAGAGGAACGTGCTGGGGAACCACTTGTAAGTCCTTCTCTACGACATTTCATGCTCTCCCCTCTCCTTATTTTCCCAAGAAAATGTGGAGCATTCTCACTCTTTGCATTCACCATGGCACCTTCCAGCTGCACGTTTAATCCCGCGGCGAGTTTGGTGCTGAAAGGGCCCCTGCCTGTTAATGCTAACCCGAGGAAACGCTGCCCATAGCTCATTTCGTTCTTTCTTTTTCCTCCCTGTGACTCCATTTCAGCACCTGCCCCCCCCTTACCCCGTATAACCTGGGGACACTCCTGGCTGTGACCCGCCGCGTGCCCTGACTGAAATAAAACTGGCCCAGTGAGCATTTGACTCTTCCTGCATAACCTCATCTGCCCTCACCTCACCCCTAAGCTGCAAGATGAACCTCCTCTGCCTTACTATCCTTTCCAGAAGCAAACGGTGCCCGGCCCAGCCTTGCTCTGCTGTGGCCTTTTCGGTGCCAAGCCACTCGTCCCTAGTGCGGCCGGGGGGTTCTCCCCGTCATCGCGCATCCGAGCCAGCCCCTCCCGATGGCTCCCGGAGTTTCTTCTTGGGCTGCCAAGCCCCAGCGCTGGAGCTGCGTCCCGTCGCGTGCCCCGGCTCTAACCCACTAGCTGCGTGTTCCCAAGCCGTACGTATCTGACGCTCCCCCGTGTCCCTGTCTCTCTCTCTGCCCGCACAGAGTTCGACACCAGCCTTCACAAAAGCGTAATTCGGAGATGTTACCAGCATGTTCTCTACATCTTGGCCCGCTTTTGGGGGTTTTTTTTGGTCTTTTTTCTTCCCCCTTGATATCTCCCTTCTTGTTTTTCTCTGGGGAAACAGAAAAAAAAACCAAAACCACCACCACAAAGCAAAACAAAACCCCAAATGCAAATTAAAACAAGGGAGAGGAGCGGTTAGGTTTCTGCTCAAGCTTGCCCACTCGTGCTGTGGCACAGAGGAGGAGTGGGAGGAGAACCAGGCGTTAAACAGACGGGGCCTCTCAGTCCCAGCATGTTCTCTAACTTCCATCGGCGGAGCTGGGAAAACCCACCTCCACGGTACCAGCCGGGCAAACACCAAGGTCCAGGTCCTCAACCCCTGCAGCGTTAAAAACTGGAATGGGGTCGGAGATTGTAACGATAGATAGCGAGGAGATAAAAGCCCAAATGCTGAGGGCCCCCCCATTATGGAGAAGCCCCTCTGAACACAGCTTCAGGTCACTGCCAGCTCCCCGCCGGGGCAGGAGGGCCGGTGGCAGACACCAGCACAGACCTGGGGGGGCTGGCCGGGCCGAGCCGTCCCCACGCTGCTCCTGCCAAGGCTGCGGGTGGCCGGGAGATCAGCAGCAGTGTCACCTCCGCGCTGCCGCCTGCCCTGCCCTGCCCTGCCCAGGAGTTAGGCAATGGGAGGAGGAGACCTGAGAGCCTCCAAGAAGGAGGAACTGCTGCTGGCTCCTGAGATGGGGCAAGGATCCCTAGCATTTGGGTGGAAATGAAAGATGAGATGTCTCCGTGGTACCTGCCCTGCGTTACGAGGAACCAGAGTGCCACGTTTTGCTCGTTCGGGAGAAGGGATTCGAGCTGTCCGTGGGGTCTCCCTGGTGGACTCGCCCCCTTTGTTCCCTGCCGGGAGCACTCTGAGCTCCCTGTTGCCTCCCCCCACCACTTGATATGGCTTGTGTTACACCTGGGGTAACTCTGCCGCGTCCCCGCGGCACATCTTCCCCGTTTGTGCTTGAGCAACACAGGGTGGAGAAAATAACCTGGCTGGAACGCGGCTGCTGACACCCCAGGGCCTTGGTGGCGTGCCAGCGGGGTCAGCCCCAGCCACGCTTCTGCTGAAAACCCCAGCCAGGGATGAGAGCTCCGGCATCTGCACCACGGCCGAGCAGCACCCACCCGGTTGCGGGGCTTCGCTAGCAGCGAGCCCAGCTACAGGGCGCTGCAAAGCGTGCCCTTCCCCTAACCCCGTGGGCCCCAAAACCTTCAACGTGACCTTGGAAGGAGCCCGATAGAAAAGGTCTAAACAGCACGGTCCTGCCGGGGCGCTGGAATGTACAGATGGAGGTACAGATGAAGTGCTTAATTGCCTCTAATAAGGGAGACACGGATCCTGTTAGGCTGCCCCTCATTAAGTTCAATCAGGTGGGTGCAGGCAGCTCCGTCGCTCCAATCTGATGCGCAGAGGGAGAACCTGGGGGCATCCAGGCTTTAGCAAGGGGGGAGCCGGGCTCTGCCCAAGCCCTTGCAGGGCTGAGGATCAAAAGCCTGACCCTGCTGCAGAAAGGGGATTCCTCCGGGTCCACTGCGTGTGGGTGCATGGGTGAGTGCTGGGCACCGTCCCCTGCCTCTCCGGTAATGACGAAGGCTCCCAGCAGTTTGCTCTTCAATGAAAACCGGTGCCTCTCTGCTAGACGGTGGGAGCTGAGGTCGGAGGCACCCGCTCATGCTTTAAATCAGCCATTCCCCAGGGCAGAGCCAAACCCATCCCGGAGGAAGCTAGAGGCCAGCTGGGCAGGCGGCACCAGGAGCTCTCCGCTCCGTCACCAAAGGTGGCTGCCTGGGGACGACACTCCTGCCCCAGCCCGATCCATCCCAGCCGGGCTCTCCGCTTCTGGCACGCAGGGCACCTGGGCTCACGTACCTAACGGTGTGCAAGTGCAGAACGCTCCACTCTAGGGTGACATTTCTGTTCCCTGCTGGCATTTCCCTGCAGGAAAGGCTTTACAAACGTTCCCAGCCACTCCGTCCTGATTCAGACCGGCTGCACACAGAGACGGCGGCGTAGCTGACACGCACAGTGCGCAGGCTTGTGTTTCACTCAGGATGGAGTTGTGTTCAGAGCTCTGGGCAGCTCGGCTTTCCTTCTGCTTTTAGCTCAGCCGCTCAGTTTTTTAGGTTCCTACAAATAACAAACCACCCCTGCCTCAGCTCCTTCCTCTGCATAATGGCAATAATATTTACGAGCTCCAGCATGTGACTCCGAGGGGTATGTGGCAAGCCTCTCGGAGAAAGCAGTAAGTTCAAAGGCACTTATAATAACACATATTATCTTCACACCACATCTATAATTACAGCAAAGCATAGCCTGTCTTGAGAAACTGGAAGAAAAAAAAAAGCTTTCACATCTTGGTGGTGTTTCACGCTTTAAAAGTACTCGCCACTCCATTAATGTTTTGCAATCTTAGCAAGAGTCACTTTGGAACTGCTTTTGGGTCTTTTTTTAGTTATTAGTGTGAAAATCAGAGGTTTTGTTAAGGTGCCCAAACAAGATCACCAACGCTGCTGTAGCCCGTCATTATCAGCTTATCTGGCACAGTGAGTCACCCAAGAGCTAAATGCTCCGTCCCATCTGCTGGAATAAACGCTGCATCCCAAAGGAGTGCGTGAAAGGAGCAGAGGCGGCCAAATGCGGCGCTGGAGGTGACGCTTGCCATTTCAGCCCTGCTGCTTGCTCACCTAGTTCAGCCCAGTTTGTGTCTGTATCATGCTCCTCTTCCACCCCGCAAGCACCAGCGGTCTCCTCTGCGGTGGGAGGTCTCAGGGCCTGCGGGTCTTGTGCGGAGACGGGGGCTCAGGAGGAAGAGCTGCTGCCCTGACCACGGAGGCAGCAGAACCAGAGCGGGACGATGGCTGGACCCTGGTGCTAGGCTCAGCTCCCAGACAGCTGCGCTGAGCTGCCGGGGTGGAGGAGCCCACGCTCCACCTTACCTGGCAGCTCTGCTGAGGACCGATGGCTTCTGGGTTCTCAAAGCCTTAACGCTTGGCTGAAGGCAGCGGGTTTTTTTTTCCAATCCGCAAATTTCAAGCACAGGCTCCAACTTACAGATGTGCTCTGACATGGGCAAGGCATTGGGTTTTCATGCCTTAGAAACACCTGACTCATTCTTCCCTGCTCTGCGGAGATGGTCCTTTTTTCCCCATGAACTCCAGCTGTGAACACTCGGGAACCCTCCCTGCTGCGGTTTCAGCCCAGTTAACCAGGCAGCAGGTGGCTTTGGAACCACATCTCCACCTAACATGACCTCCCCATTTTGGCCAGGCTTCCTCCTAGGGTTGGCGGCCACGGGTTTCAGCCTTCCCCGTCTGGTTAACCAAGACCTTGTGTCACGCAGACAGCGTGCCAGACGCCTCACCGCTGCGGCTGACACTGGTTTAGGGAATTTTTGTTGGTTCCTTCTCCACCTCGTTTTATTTCTTCTCCTCTTTCCTGCTTGCAGCTGGGAGTACTACGTGAACGACGCACCGCGGGTAGTCTTGAACAAGCTGGAGAGCTGCGGTTACCGGGTGGTGAGCATGACAGGCGTGGGCCAGACGCTGGTCTGGTGTCTCCACAAGGAATAGGGAGGAAGACTTCTGCGTTCCTCCACGACAAGGCCCTGCCGGGGACCACCTCACACAGGACTGAAGCGAGCCTTTCCCCTTAGTTCCTTTCTGTCCCAGGCTCGGGGTGCAGAGGCAAAACTTGACCCAGTAGAACCTTGCCCTCCCTGCCGATACACGAGCCCGGGGGCGAGGAACCCTTGCCCTGTCCAGGAGAAATCACGCACAGAGAACAGACGGCTCTGCCTGGCAAATACCAGCTTTTTACATTTTAATCATCTCCTGTTTAGCATGCGTTGGGGAAGCTCAGATCACAGACTGGTCCGCCTGTTCCTCAGGGCCGCCCCGAGGGATGTGGAGCTGTCAGAGTCCAGGGCATGCCTTTTTGCAGGCCACAGGGCGGGAGGGGAGGCCAAGCACGGCTGGCATGCTGCCTCATCCCCCAAAAGCAAGTGGGAACTGCTAAACCTGCACAGTGCTCTTTGAGAATCCCTCCACTCGGCAGGGAGGCCTGTTTCTCTCCCCCCTGGGACTGTGGCGAGCAGCAGCAGCCGCCTTTCAGCCCCAAGAGCCCCCTCCAAGCCTAACACATCCTTCCCGAAACAGCCTTAGAGCAGCACAGAAAGGTCCTGCGAACGGTTCAGGTATGGGCTCTGTAATCTCAGCAGCAGCAGTCACAATGCTGGATTGTTTGGGGCTGTGTATCAATCCTGCTGTCGGGGTAACACCAATAAAACACATCTCGAAAGAGACCAGTGGCTTCCTGGGGGTTGTTTTAATGCCTTCTGGATTCACAGCTCCTGAAGCAGCTTTCAGGAATTAAAAGCAGCGCCAAGGTTTGGTGTTCTGATGGCACCTCTCACACCCTACCCTCTACTCCCGGGCAGCTGCTCTGAGTGCACACCAACATGTTAATACACTCACTCTGACGCTTACACGGCCGTTTTTTCCCCCCTCTCTGGAAAGGGATAAGGGCTGCAGTCACTGGGAGCCTGTAATCCTACAAGGATTTTAAAAAAGGAGGTTTATTGACTTAATTTAAGAAACAGCTTTAGAAAGGAAGAATGGTGGGGTGGGGACAATCCACGCTCTCACGCTAGGTGTGAGACTCTTCCTCATCTTCCCGCTGGAGCTGCTCGATGAGCTGCTGCCTCTCTGCTGCTTGGCGCATCCGCATCATCACCAGGCTCTCGTAATCCCGTTCTGACACCACCGACGCCTAGGAATGGAAAACAAACGCAACCTGTCAAGGCTGGTACATACCCCAACCCCGCTCTCCATGAACCACGCTCACAGCAGCAGGACCCCAGGTCCGAAGGCTGCCTGGCCTGCGGGAACTGGCCAGCTTGGTAGCGGTGCTACTGAGGAGCCCGAGTCACCCTCTGCTGCGGGAGCCATTCCCTGCTCACGACGACGGTGGACGGGGAAGCACGGCTTGCCTCGCTGCAGCTGCTTATTTTGGGTGACACGCTTGCTCTGCAAATAGAACGCCGCTGCACGAAGTCCAGCGTACGCCTCATCTGTTATAAAGCCGAATGGCATTAAAAAAAATTAAATCAAACTTTTCTGTGGTTTACTCATAGACGTGGCTGCAGAAAGAAAACCACCAGCTATGTTCCCAAGCCTGACACAAGAGCATTTCAGTTCTCAAAAGCTCTTGGAGCCTTTCTGCTGTATGTGGCAGCAACTGTCACGTCAACCAAGTGGTGATTGCAGACTCTACCTAATAAACGTAGGCAGCAGATGACAGCTGCTATCGCAGAACAAAGTGGTGGTTTTGGCACTCTGCTTTCAGAAGCCACTTAACATTAGTAGGTGGCCTTACTATTTCAGATGTATTCAGAGCTCTGCAATGCTTGGAAACATCCATCTCATTTGCTTGACAGTTCAGGTAGAAATAAAAGCGTCTTGGCAGAAGGTGAAAAAAAAAATAAAAATCACGCGTTCCCTTTTGTAGGAATTAGATTTAAGTGGTGAGTTAAGGACATCTTAACTAGAACATGGAAGGGATGAACAGGCAATAGAATAGCTAAGTAAGATTCTGCAATTTGTTATCATGTACCAGCAAAGTGGTTCCTTCAGCTGCAGTGTCTACCTGCGAGGACAAAATAGAAGCCCACGATAGATGAGAAACTTAGACCAGGGAATTAAGAGACTAATACACCATAATTGGTATTTTAGGAGCTGCATGAATGAAATAAACTTTCGGTGCTGCACACCACAAATGTTCACAGCGTCTGAGAAAGCAGCAGATTGTATCAGCCTTCGGTGGGAGAACGCGGTTCTTCAGAGTTCCTGTCCACTAACCACAGGCACTTAACTCTCATTCGCCTGGCTGAATGAAATAGCCTACATGAGCCTCACGCAGATGAATCACCCGTACAAACCTGAATGACGACCTCACACTCCGGATTTAAATTTAAAACAGACAAGAGATCGTTTCCAGCCTCATTTGGGAGCCCTGCTGACACAGGAAGCCATCAGAAGCGGCAGAAGGGAGAGCACCAAGAGAAGAAACAGTCTGATTCAAGATGGGCTCCAGCTCGACGTTCGCATCGACAGCTCTCAAGCAATTCGGATGCCCCTGAAGGAGCTTGCTTTCTCCCCAGGCAGCGTGTGGGCCGATGCTTTGCCGCTCTACACACCTACTTCCTGCAATCCTGGCAATTACCAATAGTGTAAAACCCAGTTTCTGACGTGGCTGAGTCAGCAAGGGCTTGGCTCAAAACAAATACGTACGCACAGGGAACTGCAGCCTGGGAAGCACTGACAGGAGGCACATGAAGAGAAGGAGGCATTGGGGATTTTTAGCGTTCCGGGTCCAACCTGGCTGAACTGTCCCTGGGCTTGCTTATTCCAACCTCCCAGCGTACCCGTGAACGTGGTGGTCACAGTTCTCCGAGTGCTTCAGCAGTTTCTCCTCACCGCCGACGGGTGAGGAGACTCAAGTGCTGCTCCGACACAGCGTAAGTCTCTTTTGCATTCAATTTTCCTAACGTTTTGTCTTCTACATCTGCGTTTTGTTGCTTTTTCGATTTCCAAATGACTGTATTTCTTTGGTTTCCTTCAGTGTGACTGAGTCACCGTCTCCCTACCCACCCACTGAGATTTTTATGCTGTGCCCTTCACCAGGAAGGTGGCTGGTTACCATGGCACCAGGGTGCCCTTCTGTTCTAGATGCTAGATTAAATCTGTTCTCATGGTGACTGTCTGCCTTTGCTATTCTTCACCAGCTTGTTTCTGCAGCACAGATTTAACAAGCTCAGACATCGCCATTCCTTCTCCACCAAAGGAGACTCCTTAATATCTAAGACAGGCTGATCGCTCCTTAACACAGGGACGTAGTGTGAAGTTTGCATTTCCTGCAATACCAGCCTCTCTGTTTTCCTTCCAGCTACAGGAACAGGGAAGGAAGAGGTTGTTCCTGTTGTGTGGCTTGCTGCTGATCCTGCAACTTAAGTCCACCACCTGACTGCAAAGAGTCAGCAGTTTCCTTCTCCTCGTTGCCTTTCATCAGCATGGATACTTGGCGGAGAGGGTCCATTAAGTCCACGACGTTCTTCAGACGTTTCTCACTCAGGAGGCACAAAAAGCTGGGCAACCAAGTCATCATCTTGAATCAGAACAGCCACACTCTGGACAGCGATGGACAGTGCCAGAAGAGGGAATGCTTGAGGGATCTGAAGGACAAGTCTGATTACCTGTCATGTCAGAGTGAGCAGAACCTGGCCAAGGCACAAGCTCCTCCCAAGCCTCCCCGGCTGTACCTGGACAGTTCCAGCTGCCCTAACATCATTGATCACACAGATTCTCACTCTGACATCTCCTTTTCTGGTGCTACTCATCAATACCACAAAGCCACTCAAACTCAGTTCCACAAGGACCAGGCTACAGACTGCGGGACCTCAGAGACAGGCTCCCAGAATGGCACCGCTCCTTCGGACCTGTCTGATCCCTTCCTGTCCTTCAAAGTGGATTTGGGGCTATCGCTTCTCGAGGATGTTCTGCAGACCCTCAGGAAACAGAATCCAAGAGATTACGCCATTTGAAGGTATTTATCATTTAACACATCACATTTACTTACTGCTGCCAGTTTCTCTAGTCCCAGCGGGAGGAAAGATACTGCAGCGTTCCTGTTGTGTGTGGCCTGTTTTGTTGTTCTCACCTTACCCACCACAGACTGTCCTTGCCCTTGCCAAGGAATCCTTCGGAGCAGAGCTCGCAGGCTCTGTGCTCAAAGGAGAGCACTGTCTGCTGGAACCTCGTGGGCAAGGTTCCATTTTCTGCACCGGGAATTCCCCACTCTTGACTGTGCGTCTCCTCCTCATGGAAGAATGGCAATGTTTGGCAAAAGACTGGTTAAGTTGGGGATGCGGCTGTAACACTGCGGCACACGGACAGAAAGGGATATGGCATACATCGTTGGTGGAAAAGCAGGCAGCTTGCAAGGAGACAATAGCATTGCACCTCAAAGCCATAGCTATGGCAAGGGTCAAGAGACAGAAACTGGTGTTTCTTCTCCCACCATGTCTGGATGTGAAAAAAAGCCATTCCTCCTTTTCTTCCTTGTGGGTTTCTTTTCCCCTAACTCCAGTGCAGTTGGCACTCCTAGCCTGGAAGCAGGTAAGCATCCACATAGGCTCGTAATACTGCAACAGCAGTTTATTTATCCTACTAGCAGCAGCAGCAATTTCTCGAGAAACTGCTGCTTGAAGCATGCACTGATCTATCAGCTGTACAGATCTGGAAAATAAATGTATCTGTGACTGGAAGCGTCTTGTTGCCTCATTTCATTAGCAGCAAGCCAGAAAAAGCCCAGGTCCCTTATCTGTAGTGACCAAGATCTATCTCCTGATTGGCATCAGGAATGGTGTGGCCAGCAGGAGTAGGGAAGTGATTGTCCCCCTGTACTCGCTCTGGTGAGGCCTCACCTGGAGTACTGTGTCCAGTTTTGGGCCCCTCAATACAAGAAGGACATTGAGCTGCTGGAGCGTGGCCAAAGAAGGGCAACAAAACTGGTGAAGGGGCTGGAAAACAAATCTTATGGGGAGCGACTGAGGGAACTGGGCTTGTTTAGTCTGGAGGAGGCTGAGGGGAGACCTGATCGCTCTGTTCAACTATTTGAAAGGAGGTTGTAGTGAGGAGGGTGTCGGTCTCTTCTCCCAAGTAGCAAGCGACAGGACGAGAAGCAATGGCCTCAAGTTGCGTCAGGGGAGGTTCAGATTGGATATTAGGAAAAACTTTTTCACCGAAAGAGTAGTGAGGCATTGGAACAGGCTGCCCAGAGAGGTGGTTGAATCGTCATCCCTGGAGACGTTCAAAAAATGCATAGATGTGGCGCTCCAGGACATGGTCTAGTAGGCATGGTGGTGTTAGGTTGACGGTTGGACTTGATGATCTCAGAGGTCCTTTCCAACCTTAGTGATTCTCTGATTCTATGATTCTCCGGCCCTGCAGGTTTTTAAGAGGGTGGGGAAGCAGCGTGGGTCTGCTTTTCTGGGCTGGGAGAAGGCTAGAGCTGTTGGTACTTTATCTTCCCCAGAGGAGAGTGCACAGAGTTCAGGTCCAGCCCTGGCCTTGAAGTGAGCAGCTCTTTACCCCGTGAGCCGGACAGGGGGAAGGGCTCTCCCAGGCCCAGAGCATTTTAGGCAGTATCGGGGCAAACTATTAAAAAGGACACAGCAGAAACTACTGGGTCACCAAGTCTTACCTTTTTCACAGCTAGATCAGAGACCAGGGCTCTTTTTAAAAATCAAACCTCCATGCACCCAGATAACCCCAAGCTTTGGAAGCCAGCTACAGCAAAGCACAGAGAGACTCTTCAGAGAAGGCACAGACCTTAACCTGCTGGATTCACATCAGGCTGTAAAGTCAGATAATGTAAAACAAACTTTATGGAACCTCAAAGGAGCTTAGAAAAGATGCAAGAGTGCCAGACAGAAGGCTTTTCTCAGCACTTTAATACGGCTGAGTGCATGGCCCTAAGTGAGTGAGGAGCACTGAGAGACCTGTGAGGAGCACTTTAGTGAGACCCCACCACTAAAGGTGCATGGAAGACCTTCCCAAAAGCGCTTCGTGCTGTTGTAGGGGCAAAACAGGCTCTTCACAGCGCTGTACAGCTGGTGTGTGCTTTGAAGCACTCCGAGCAGCAGCAATCAAACAGTCATTGCTCTCAAACAGCCTGGGGTAACGTGGCCAATCCACAGCTTTTGTAATTCAAGCACAACTCGCCTGTTTGGCTCCAGCAGCTCTCCAGGAACTGCTGGACAATGTGCACCCATTGCTGTAGAAGAAAACAAGCCAACCAAGACTGCAGAGGCAAGTATCTTGTAACTCACTGCCTCCTCACAGCACGACTTTTCAACAGTCAGCCTTGCTCTCACCTGGGAGCTGCTTCCAACGCTCCCCTGCTCTAGCGAGTGGGTGGCTGTCCCTTATTTGATGACTTTGGCACACGGTTCCTGGCTGGCCACCTCAGGCAGGGAGCAGACATAGCTCTGAAGCGGATGAGTGAGTGTGTTGCCATGAGAACACTGCAGGTCTTCGGCTGTTCTCCAAAGCGGAGCAGGGAAGGAGCCACGCATGCACAGAGTGGGAGCAAACACGGGGGTGGATCCAGGCAAAAATAGGAGCAACACTGAGGGAGCAGCAAATGGGAAATGAGGGCAGCTTAAATCACAATGAGATTAGTGCAGCCTGAAAGCAAGAATCTGGACCTTGACGGCTGGGAAGGCAGACTGGGTATGAAAGGATGAGGCAGGGAGTAGGCTGAGGCAGCGGCAAGAGAGATCTGAAAGAGCTCATTTTGTGTGGTCTAGAATTGAAGAGTGGAGGACAAAGAATAAGTCAACTGAAAGCAGTACAGCCAAGAGGAGCTAATTAGCACATTATAGATTTTGGAAGCATCCTAGTAGAAGCAGCAGCAGGATTTGGGGAGGGTCCAGAGTAGGAACTAGGAAAAGGGGGAACCAGAGCAGCTTGGAGATCTTAGCCTGGACAGCAAGACTGCAATGTAATCAAAGAAACTGCAGCTGCTTACACATAAATGCAGTACAAAGGACAGACAAGCATCAGCAGTGTGATTCTTGGGAAAGGATGTAAGTCACTGGCCATAACTCCTCACCATTTTGAGAGCTAATATGGGATAGAGGAGGCTGTGTTGGGCAGAAGTGAGTCACCACCTCCACACAGCGCAAACACCATTCGCTGCTTTAGCCTGCTCTCCCTTGCTGCTCCACCAAGCTAATCCTTCACAGCAGGCAGACGCTGCAGTTCCACACTAACAAGCTCTGGCCGTGGAAACAAGTCAAGATAAACTCAGTCCAAAGCCAGGGCTTTTGAACCCAGAGAGGCAAGAATCCACTACCGAGCTCCACTTGCACCAGCACCCCCCTTTAGGTATGAATGAGCTCTTCAGAACCAGTTCTCATTTGAGAGATACTGAGAGAAACTGGATTTGAGTCTCCTCTTGTACCCAAGTTTGCCTTCTAACACTCTGGCCACGTTTGTGAATCTGCTGTGTCTGCAGGAGTCTCACTGGTTCTGCACTGTGCACGGAGGTGTGCCTGGCTCCCGGGCTATGGTGCTGTAACTGCCTTTGTCCGGGAAACCATGCTGCCCAGGCCAGGCTCTTCAAAGAACGAGCATCCCAAGTGAAAACACACCACCCTGACCAAAACTAGGATTACACGAGGCATTCTGATATATAAATGCATCTACTGTAAAGCACTTAGCAAAAAGTCAGGAGAGTGAACGTACCGAACAACCTCACAGCTGCTAAAATCCGTAGGCAGTGAACACACACACGAGGCTGATGGAGACGCAGACACACGCACTAAGGGCACCTGCAGAGCGTGAGGCAGGAGTCCTCGCAGTAGTCAGACCTCTTTGGTCGTTATACCACAGGGAAGGAGGAGAGGGGAAGAAGTGTCACAGGAAGTTTGAACCAAAACAAACCAAAGGATCTCAGGTCCCTTCACAGCCAAAGAATTACTGACTCAGTCAGAAGACATGCAGAGCAGAGACACATTCTGTGCTGTAGAGCAAAGCGTAGCATGCTTCAAAAGAAGTGGCTACGTCTCCCACTCCAGAGAGCCCAGTGTGCAGCAGCATGGCCTTAGACTGGTTTCTGTGTTTAACCACTAGATGTTACTGCCTTCCACGTGTTTTGTGATCGCAACACATTTGCTACTCCAGAACAACAGCTTCAGAGGGATTATCTGGTGAAACAAGGAGGAAGCAGCTGTGGGTTAACACACACCTTGCACTCAAAGAGGACCCAAAACAGACAGTAAGGTCTCTACAAGGATATTTAATTTGATATTGCTCTCTCTTCCCTCCTGCAGACGCCGCGAATATAGGTTGTTTCCTTTCAGCATCGAAATTTCATCCCCCTGTGAATGCAGTGAGTAACCAGGCCTCTCTAAAGAAACCACCTAGGACACCCATTTCAACCAGTTACCAGCCAGAGGATTTCCACAGTGAAAGTATATTAGAAAAAAAATCCAGAAGAATGGCATGAGAGGCTTTAGGCTAAGCAAGGAACATCCTTGTTTTTCACTTGGAAGAGAGGGAGTGAGACTGTGCAGAGATCCCGTCATCCAACCAGCTTGTGTTCTTGGTGTGCTGCTACTCAAACAAAAGGTCCTTTAAACCAGCCACAGCTTCAGCACAAAAAGACTCATCAGAAAGCCAGGCCTTTCATTAAGAGCTTCTTTTCGGCTCTGTTGGGAATCAACGTATCTCACCACCACTGCAAAGCACCCTGTTACATTGCGGTTCCCTTAGAAACAGATTTTTGTAACAGCAGCCTAAGCCTCCTTACCTGTGAGGTCCGAGGCCGACTAGTGCTGTCAGAAAGGACAGGGCTGGGATTGCGCCGGGGCTGGCCCTCCAGCCAGGAAATCTTGAGAGGATTATTTGTCAGGCCAACTTCATTCTTCACAGCCATCTCCTACCAATGAAAATATCGTGCCATCACCACCTGCATGTCAGACCCGCTCCCTCACAAGAGGGGTTTTTTTCCATCGAGGCCAAGTAGGGCACAAACAACGAAGATGTCGCAGCTGCCCTGCGTGACAAACACCCTTTAAGGTCCACGTCTGCACATACAGAACGTATCACCACCAGTACTTTTGATAAACGGGTCACAGACAGTTCTCTGGGTTTCAATTATTTGGCTATATGACGGAAAGAACAAGTGACAAGAAATAGACTTTTGTACAGTAGAAGTTTAAGTTGATGGAACTACTAAAATTAAGGGTAACTGATGATTTCTGTTTCCACAGCCACATGAATTATTATAACTCACAGTGAGTCGAGGCCTTTTGATTTCTTTTAAACTGCAAATGCCTGATATAACCCATCTCCACAATGGGTAATTCACCTTCAGCGAGAGTTGAGTAAATGGCTCAGAGCCTGCTTTTTAAAGCAGTGTCTCCTTCCCCAGCCTTTTACATGCACAGCCTGTTTGTTGATGTGCATGATCTGCACTGGGTTTATGCCTCCAGCTTTGCCACTCCCTTTGTTCATCTGTACCTTTACACACTCATTACCTTTCTCCACTGCCTTAATGACAGGGCAGTGTCTCTGGGCCATCAGGCTGCTAGTCCTTCCCTCCCGCAACACCCCTGCTTGCCCACCCTCCACCATGCACGCCTGCCGACTCCGCCAGACTTACGGCAGCCTTAACTGTCGCAAATTCCACGACTGCACTCCCAGTCTTCCTACTTGAGATCAACAAATTGAGCACATCGCCGTACTGTTAAGACAAAGAAAGAAAAGTTAATTACAGACCCAGAAGAGAAGTTCATCTATGGAATGAACACAGAGAAAACACGTGTTTTCACAGACAGGAGGCTTGAGCCATCACCCGGTCTTGCACGATGCTGCCACTGAGCCCAACCTGTCATAATTTCTGCCCCTCTGGGAAATAATTCTGGGGAGGCATGGAGCTACACACTTTGCTTCTAGCAAGCCTCAGTGCAAGAGGGCTGCTCAGCTCTGAGCCAGGGCTACAGAGATACTTGCATGAAGGGAAAAATCAAGACCACACGCTGGTGTTAATCAGATCAAAGGCTTGTTTGTTCCTGCCTCTGAACTCCCCACAGCAGCTCATGAATAGTGCTTTGAGTGAAGGCAAAAGTGCACCACAGCCACACAGCCAGTCTAACTTTTATCTGGGGCATGAGCCATTCAGTGGGAAGTCCGCAGGTGCTCTGTTTCAGCAGGAGTCCCTGCTGGGAATGAGACAGAGGCGCAAGCTGGGGAGCAGCTCACAGCTAATGGATCATGCCGCTGATCTCTGAAAATGGCATGACTGAGAAAGCTGGACAACAGAGGAAAAAAAAATTTTTAAAAGTGACCCAGAATTTACTACCCTTTCTTACACCACTGAGAGCATGAGAAGATCGAGAAGTAGGCAAGTGTCAGACACGACCTTTTGTAGGATCCGCAACAGAACATCTTTTGAGTATCCCCCTCTCGTCTCATCTTCTTTCCTGCATTTCCATTTTAGCTGGGAAATAAATGTGACAAGTTAATTTTGTCCATTTGAATACATGTTGCCTAGTTCAGTGCAGCTCCTGCCACCAGGACAATAATCAAGTTTGTTATTTAGAGCTACACTCCCAGAATTGCCAAGACAGTGATTTCAACATCAGAATGTGCAGAGGGAACAAATTATTTGGGGAATGGGGAGAAACACTGATCACTGAAATAAAAAAAGATGATAATGTAAAGCAGACTAATGGCTGTATCAGGGTAATAAGCAGATGTTGTAAGATGTAATAAGCAGATCCCCTTCAACATCTTTGTTGATGATTTGGATGAGGGAATTGAGTGCACCCTCAGTCAGTTCACAGATGACACCAAGCTGGGGGGAAGTGTCGA
>VWZZ01008050.1:7660-19605 GCA_013399095.1 Psophia crepitans
GGGGGGGGTGAGGGAGGTTGGACTAGATGATCTCCAGAGGTCCCTTCCAAACCCTACAAGTCTGTGATTCTGTGATATGTTAGGGAATATCCCTTTGGCCAGTCTGGGTCAGCTGTCCTGGCTGTGCTCTCCCAGCTTCTTGTGCACCTGGCAGGGCGTGAGAAGCTGAAATATCCTTGACTTAATGTAGACACAACTACCTAGCAACAATGAAAAACATCAGCATGTTATCAATACTATTCTCACACCAAAACCAAATCACGTTACTAAACCAGTTACTAGAAAGAATATTAACTCTACCTCAGCCAAAACTCGGACACTGCTGCATTGTATGTAGCATGCGCCAGAAAAAGAAACCTGCACCAAACTGATATTATACTCCCTAAGAAGGGACTTGGGTAAAATGAACTGACAAATCACTCTAAAACAGCAGTTTATCATTGGTGCTGTCAGCAGTTCATGGTAAAGTGCAAATCATTCAAGTCTGAAATTTAAGTTTCTCTCCAATTCTGCATATCACTATTACTCATAATATTTTTTTAGTATGTATTGGTTTTATCACTAAAACCAACATTGAATGTGTGTTCCTTCACTTTTATGTTGGTTTCAATAACATCAGTTTTTGGTTGGTTGGTTGGTTTCTCTTCAGACATGAAAATTACTGAGAAGTATATATTTCTAAGATTTCTGTACCTGGTGCCATCAAAATGGCAGGTCATCTGAAGTTTTCCACTTTTTACTCCTCTTTTAATTAAAATTAATCACTTCATATCACTTTTCCGTGCCTAAGTTGGAGTTGTAAAAAAACATAACAATAATATGTGCTTACCAGGGTGCTGGAGACAATGCAATTTACCAAGACACAGAATGAATCTAAAAATTAAACTTTTTTAAAGATAATACATTTAAATATCTAATACTCAGTATCCAGATCCATTCTAGAATATTAGATAAAGTTGATCTGTTTTATGGCTGCATATATTTTTACCTAGATAGACTTTACCTAGAAAGACTTAGGACTCTAATTTCACAACAAACAGTTTTATGGGTAGTGGTATTCGACAATTATCTTCCTGAACTAAGCTTGAGGAGACCTTTTTTGTTCCTTATTCTGTCACTATGTTCTGAGTGTAAGATAACAGAAGTTACTTTTCACTTTTTATCTTACCTGCACTTTTTTCACCCGATCTATTAAGTTCAGAGCTCTTGAGGCAAGTGAACATGTTCTTCATGAGCAACCTGAAGTCCATGTTATATCTCATGAATAAACGTTCGACTTTTCTTAAATCAGTTCCCACTATTTGATTCCTGGTGTTCCTTTACGGTTATCTTCTGACTTTAAGATCCACGACCTCTCTTCAGCCAAATGACACCAAAAGTTCCTGTCAATCAAGTTTTAATATATATCTGTACTAAAGATCCTTTAAACCTTATATCCCTTGAAAAAGAAGCTCTGTGCAACAATTGGTGTCTAATCCTAAGGCTTCCATCAGGATCTTTCTTTATATCTAAGAGTAACTATTTTTTCTTATCTAAACAGACTACAAAGTTAAGGAATTATCTATATTTCTTCTTAGATAATTTAAAATGTGTTTTGAGATGCTTAGAAACAGAAAAAGAAATTAACTTTTATCTCTAATTGAAAAGAAAGGAAAAAGGAATATTTATTAACTCCATTTTTGTTCCCTTAGAGAGTATTAATTCATAACCCATAGGATTCCCTCTTGGCCATGGCAGCAACATTTTAATCATATGTAATTCTGACACCCTAGACAAGCAACATAAAATTATCAACATTTCTACTTTCACTGATAAGTCCCTTAAGTAACAAGTTTCATTATCCACTTTAGCTCTAAGAGATAAAAGTACACTTAACTTATATACAAAAGTTGGACTATTTAGCTTTTATTGGTTTCATTTAAGCTGCTGCTCAGACTAAGAAGTAATTTTCCTTATTATCACTAGCTTTCAAAGAATTGAAAAATATCAAAGCATAAAATTTAATCATAAAGCACCCAGGTCTCCTTCTCTTTAGAAATGCTTATTTTTCCTTCAAGTATTACATTTTCTTTCTTTACATATCAAACACTCACTTTGCTAATGCTTTTCCCTATGTCACTTTAATACCATCAAATTTTAAACTAAGTAAAACTAAGTCTCGGCATTGATTACATAGAAATTATCAAAGAAGAAATTGAGAGCCCTGGAAGTGTGTTAATGGCTGGGTTGGTTGTTGTGTTGTTTCTGATATTTTAAAAATTGCTTTGTAGTGTCATTTTCTGTCTGCTGAATCTTACAAGTTTGTAAAAGGAGCCCAGGACTGACTTGAAAAAAAATATTCCTGATAAGAGTCATGCCGGAAAACGATTGTGTGAGGGAACTTCTATGTGAAGAGCTTGCTCGTATCCTTGCTAACTCACTAGCCCACAGCATTACGTTTCCCAGCAAGAAGGTCTCTGCTGGTTTGGAAAGGCTGGGCAGAAAGTTGTGTCAGTTCATACTGTGATGCTACTCATAGTTACCACTTTTGGATGTCACTGGCAAAGTTGTCTCCCTGGGCATTCCTTGGGTTTTGTCTCCAGGCAGTTCTCTTGTTTCTGGGATCTTTCCCCACTTCCCAGATTGTTCCTCCAGCCAGGATTGTCATCTTCTTTCCAGGCCTCCTTCTTTTCTCAAAGATCATTTCTTCTTTACAGAAACCCTGTTTTTTGGCACAAGCTTTTCTTTCCAGGTTGAGGCCTCTGGCTTTCCCAATTTAAATAGTGCCTATGCAGATGCACAATACATAATCAGTCTGTCACTTGCTGCTTCCATCCCATGTCTCTTTCTTTAATAAATGGTGGATTCAGGACATGTCAGTATTGTTTAATCCTACTGTTGCAAAATTTATAAACAGCCTGTACCCACTGTTGCTAGCAAGAATTGTGTTTGAAGGCTCAGAAGATTCTGGTCTGGACATTCAACCTTCTACACCGCACCCCTCCTCCCCCCACCCCTGCAACCTCCCAACCCCAATTATTTGTAGCCTGTTAGCATTCACAATTCAAGCTATTTTTTCACCTGTGACAGAGGATAATTCAATGCTTCTTAAAATCACTAAAATGAAGCACCTTCTAGAGGTGCCTGTAGCTCTCCATTCACTTTAAAAAGGGTTCTAGTGGTCTAGATAAAACTCAATACCTAAATGTTAGATGGCTAAAACACTGATGGGCACTACGACATTTTTTTTTCCTGCTAAATATGAAACAAGGTATCTTGTGGGATGAAAATGTAATTAAAAATCACATTACCAAAACCTTTGTTAATGATTAACCTCAATTGTATAATTTCCCAATTTGTCATACTTAGTTTTGAAAATATTATCATTTACTTCTAAGGTGTGTATATGTGATATTATAATTGTTAATAGCAAGCTTGAAAGAATGCATGACATGCTAGCTTCAAGCTCTAACATTTTCTTCAAAGTGGTGAATCGAAATAATTAATTACTAGTTAGACCTGCATGAATATGTTTCAGTTAACTTCAACATCTATCCACTAATAAAATCATTGATACAATATTTCTTTTTTTTAAAAAAATCTAAGTCCAAATCCTTTTATATATAATATAAATATTTATGTTCTCAGCTTTTAATAAAATGTTTGACAACAATTAACTTGGAGTTACTTATTTTGGAACTGGAAGCTAATGTGACTGGCAGAAAGTTCCTCAAACCTCCTATGCCATCCTTCTTCCCACATGCCTACACAAATGCTTACAAAAAAGGAATTGCTTCAAAAGTATATATTGAAAATAATTCCTAGAAAAACAGTCTCTGTGTCATTTATGCTATGATAATGTCTGTACCCTCAGGACTTATATGTGTTTACTGTCGTAAAAACATAAAAGGAAAGAATGTCTCTATCTCAATAGACTTTTTTAATGGTATAATCGTAACATAAATGACAGGAGGAGAGGGATCCAAGCTAACTGTCTAGATTGCCCATGGCATAATTAATTTCATTTTGATATATACATTATAAGTCAAGTGATGAAAATCCCATTTCAAGAGTTGGATTGCAGACATCTAAATATAGACATCTATCTACATTAAATTTCTGGCTATTAGCAGTGAATAAAAAGTAATGATAGTGGAATTGAAAAAGCTGTTAGGGATTTGAGGAGTGGATTCCAAACTCTTTGTGTGTGTGTACACCACACTTCTATATTGAGGAGATCACATTACATCTTTTCTTCATCTCAGTAAACTCTCTGCTTGGCAATGAAAAGTAATCCCAAAGCTGGCTAAGAATTTTAGGACATCAATGTTAACCAAAGTGTCCAAAGTAAAGCCTTAAACTATTACAATTAATTCTTCAGACTCTCCTGTATCTGTTTTAATCACCTCACATCTCCTGTGGAAGAATGTAATTTCACTCTAAGATTAATCTGTTATAAAGAATTCTTTTTTGAAACACGAGCTTGTAAAAGTTAGTTTCTGCACCTAGTTGTTTCTGGTAATACTCAGAAGCACCAGAGATTTGAGAATCATTTCAGTTTATCATATCCCGTGTGCTGAAAGCAATCCACTACTTTCTTGAATTCATGTGTTTGATTACCATATTTTCCTTTAGCATAAGATTACACACAAAATTCAGTGTTTTCTTTGTCATCAATCATGCACAGAGATGATAATTCTTCATTCTCTGCAGGGCAGATTTAAGTCCATTTCTTTGTATCCCAGGGTAAGCATTCTGACTACTGAACTTTGAAAAGTGGTTACATAGGTTACTCTGTAAACTGCTGATGGGGGAAGGAATATGGCTGTAAAACACAGCAACATTGTGGCAGTATTTAAATTCAATAAAAGCCTGTGCTGTCAGGCTTTTCATAACACGGATTCAGCATTAAGGGTGATGCTAACAAGTCACGCCACAGACAAGTGGCTGTTCTGGGTTTGCGTGGCAAGGTGTTGATAGCAGGGAGCAGGTTTGCTGGGAGGACTTTTGATCCCATGTAGGACCCATGGTGGAGCAGTCTGCTCCTGAAGATCTGCACCCTGTGGGAGAGACCCACACTGGAGCAGTTCAAGAAGGACTGTAGCCTGTGGGAAAAACTGACGTTGGAGTTCATGGAGGACTGTCTCCTGTGAGAGGGATCCCACACTGGAGTAGGGGAAGAGTCCTCCCTCTGAGGAGGAAGGAGCGGCAGAAAACAACTTGTGATCAACTGACCACAACTCCCATTCCCCATTCCCCTGTGCCACTGGGGCTGAGTAGGTAGAAACTGTGAGTGAAGTTAGGCCTGGGAAGAAGGAAGGGGTGGGAGGAGGTGTTTTAAGATTTGGTTTTATTTCTCATTGCTTTACTCCGTTTGGCTTGGTAATAACTTAGATGGATTCCTCTTGAAGTTTGATCTGTTTTGCCCATGACGGTAATTGGTGAACAATCTCTCCCTGTCCTTATCTCAATTCATGAGCCTTTCATTATACTTTTTCTCCCCTGTCTAGTTAAAGAGGAAGAGTGACAGAATGGCTTTGGTGAGGACTTAGGCTCCAGCCAGGGTCAACCCACCACATGCCCGTAGGCTTATCTTGACCCTTTAAATCTACTTTAAAGCTCTTTCAATGAGTCCTGCTAACTCCTGAGCAAAGATCCTTTTCCCTCTTTGAGACAGGTGTCCTCCATCTGTCGCTAGCAGGTCTGGTGTCATGTAGACAAACCCACGATCAAAAAATGCAAAATTTTGCTGGTGACACCAGGCTGGGAGGCAAGTATCAATCTGCTGACTCTTCCTGTTTCTCCCCTCATCATTCCCTGCAACTGGAAGGATAGAGGAGAATACTACTTGAGCTCCTGATCCCTCAATCAGTCATCCCAAGGCCTTGAAGTCTCTCTTGATTGGCTTTGGACTTCTTGTTGCAATTTCATCTCTGACTACCTGAAAAATGAATAATGGATTGCAATCTGAGGGCTGTACCAGGGTAGGAAGCTTTCTTTTCCTATCTTTTATCCTGGGGCCCAGCGAGGCCCAAGGTGAGTCAAAGTATTCCTACATTATGTCTTTACATGCATTTCCAGTAATGAAATGATTTCTTAGTCTTTTAGGGTTTCTCCTAATCAGTTCTGCTTTTCCATTGACTATTTTTGCCAATAGCAGAGAGAAAAGCTAAGGAATGTATGTCTATAACAGCAAGTTATTTAAAGCATTGAATAGGAATCAGCAGATCAAGCAGATGATGTCCCAGCATCAATACTTTGTAAAATCCCTGAATTTTATTTCTGATGAGATTTTATTGACTTTCCAGTGCTAAATGTCTCCGTGGAAATGTATTTTGGATTTGTTATGGTTCAGGTCCTGTTGCCACCATCAGCAGCTGGTTTTCCTTTTCTGCATACCTGGAGTGGAAATTCCAGTTTAGTTTCCTCCAAACAAGACAATGCTTCAAAAAAAAAAAAAAAAGGCAAAAAAAAAAAAAAAAAAAAAAAAAAGTCTGCAAACTGAACCAGCATGCAGGAAGCAGGATTGGTCAAGGTTTCGTTAGAAACCAGAATATCACTCTGAACTAAAAACCTAACACACATGTGGCCAAAAGGATTCAGGTATATTGTTAGTGTTTATTGCTAGATCTAACTCTAGGAGTCCTCTTCCAAAGTAAGATAGGTAAAGTAACTCCTTAGCAGGATGTATAAGATGAGCTATGTGCCAAAGAATGGGATCCATAAAGCTAAAATGTAAAGAGGATAAGCACTGAAAGTAGCCAGTGGAAGACAACAATGGAGGTATGAGCTTGAAGTCTTTTTCTTTTTTCTTTTTTTTTTTTTTCACAAATTTACTGCTTAAAAAGGGTTTTGATTTCCTAACCTGAAACTAGTCTCAATTCTACGTCTATAAGGAATCTTGTATTTTTACACTGGTTGCTTTTTAAATGTGAGTCATGGTACTTCAAAATTTCAGCATTTATATGATTATATTTTTTGTAGTCAGCATTGCTGTTGTTCTGAAGGTCAAACAACATAGTATACGCAAAATCATTTGGAGGAGATTTGAGTGGAACCACAAATGGACATGATAGCGCTTCTTTGAGCTTGAGGCATACTAGAGAGGATGGATGAGAACAGAGTGGCTCACCTCACTTTCAGGGTCTCGCACTGAATAGTACAAGAGGATTTTTCTATGTACGTAGTGGAGCAGACTGCTCTGTTCAGCCTCCTGTTTTGCTGTCACTGTATTTTTAAGTTAAATCAGCTTTAAGAGGGTATAGGTCATCCTTCACATTTTGTACATATTTTGTCCCTGAAATCCTTTGAACTTTTGATCAGAAATACTGTCTGTTTTCTCTTCATAGTGGTGATGGTTTAACATTGCCCAGCAGCTAGGCTCCACACAGCTGCTTGCTCACACCCCAACAGTGGGATAGGAGACAAAGGTAAAGGTGAGAAAACTTGTGGGTTGGGATGAAGACAGTTTAATAGGTAAAGCAAAAGCCACACACACAAGCAAAGCAAGACAAGGAATTCACTCACCACTTCCCATGGGCAGGCAGGTGTTCAGCCACCCTCAGGAAAGCAGGGCTCCGTCACATGTAGTGGTTACTGGGGAAGACAAATGCCATCACTCTACCCTTTCCTCCTTCGTTCCTCCTCCTTTTCTTCTTGCCTTCTCCATTGCTGATGGGGCAGCATGAGAAGCAGAAAAGGCTTTGAGGTTGTGCAACTACTGCTCAGCAATAGCTAAAAAATCCTTGTGTTGTCAACACTATTCTCAGCACAAATCCAAAACACAGCCCCACGCTAGCTACCATGAAGAAATTTAACTCTATCCCAGCCAAAACTAGTACAAGAGTGAATTACTATTTCTGAAAAGCTGAGATAGTAGCATTGTTCAAACAGCCAGCAGAAGTCACTGATACAGGAAATCTGGTCTTTAATCTTTGTTATAGACAGAGGTAATTTCTAATGATAAATTTCTCTTTTGGGTGACAATGTAAACACAGCCATGTAAAATGTGGCCATTTAGGCATTAGAGTGCCGTAGAATATTTACTAGTTTAAATGCAAAAGGGAATTTTAATGTAATTTTTTAGATGTAATGGACGATTAGAAGAAACAAAAGAAATTATCAAAATGAAGTTTGAAGAATTAGTGTTTTTCTATTAATTTTATAGGTTGTGTATATACAGAAATGAAGTCGAACTATTCTGCACTTGGATTGCCCATTCTCAGCCTCTCTTCCCTCTCTAGCAAGCTATATTCTTGTCGTGACGCATTGAAAGTCACTAGGATGAGTTATTACTCAGTGAAGTGACAGTATATCTTAAATTCTACTTTTCAGTAATAGCATACATGAGACAGAAAAATCTAACAAAAAAGATAAAACACATATTCCAGTTTGGCAGAAACATAAATTTTACATGTAAAAATGTTTAAACTTCCTAAGCTTGGGAGAAGACTTCTTTTTCACATATTGGAGATTAATCTAACATTTAAGTGTTTTTTAGTAAACCTCCTAAAAGAAAGGGAAACTAAAGGCTATTCTGTTTCGAAAGTCACTTAAGAAGAGATAATAAATATTTTAGAATTTCCCCAAACCTTTAAATGCAAATAAAAAACAATCCCAGCTAAAGAAAATAAAATAGATTTTCAATACTGGAGACTTACAACATCAGACATTAGAAACATGATCTTTCATATATGGTCGATAAAAGGCTGCATAACAAACAAAACCCTCTCTAAGGAGAAAAGATTTTTTTTTTTTTTTCCTGAGGAAGCAATACACAACAAACTAGGTCTGAAGATGAAGATGTATTGTTGAGCCCAATTACTCTGAGGGGAAACATAAATAAACTCTGTAAATCTGTCAGATTCAGAAAAGTCTTTGAGGCTGGAGGCAACACAAACATGATGGGTATGAGGTCACAGTGCCAGTTGTTATATGAAAATAATTTTAAAATAAAATCATATCCCAAATGTAATTTATCCTTTATTTTTTTTCTTTGTTTTATTTTCAGTTTTGTTGACTGGCTGAGCTCATAAAACTGAAATACTAGAGAATGACTCACTTGCATATTAGATAGACAGCAAAGCTTAGAATTACTTAAGTACCTCAGGTAAAAAACACAGCAAGCATGAATATTCTTTTTTTCATAACATACTACATTTATGTTTATTTCAAAACATATTTAAGAATATCACTCTAAAATCTATATTAATTTCAAGCAAGGTGTTTGCAACCTTTTCTTCCAACACACAAATGCTTCCAATGCCTTCTCATAAATTAAAGATAGGAAAAAAAATATTTGATTTAGACAGCTGAAATGCAAAAAAGACAATGTTTTTACTTTCTCCAAAATTATTGTTACTTTTTATCTCCTCTTCTTTAAACTGAGAGGAAAAAGAACACAGTGAAATATTAAATATTATTCACAGTATTTCTTTTTTCAATTTTAAATACATTAATCGTAAGTTTAGGAGTAAAAATAATATATTCAATGAAACTTTGAAGAAAGCATTATCCTACAAATAATTAGAGCATTCCGCTCTAATACCAAATGAAAAACTCTCCTTCTAAATCTGCAGACTTCTACTTTTGTCTACAGAGTTGAAATCAGGTCCACCTCATCAAAAACATACTGTAACCCTTGGTTCATTGAATTAAAATTCAAAGCAATAATCAATAGTTGCTTTTAATGTACTGTATCTCTGTAACATATCCAAAGCATAAAATCTGAACTATACTTTTATGATCTGATCTTTTAAAAACCCTTAGAACCATTAGAACTACTTTCTCTGTACTATCTAATCTTATGAATAATTGCAGCTTAGTAGATTTTGAATAGTTTGCTTCAAAACTGCACTTTTAATTGAATGTATTATTTGTCAGGGAGAAAAGCATCACACAAAGACCTAACTGTAGTCACACACACAAGGACATTCAATTAGTATATAATTATTTAGCGATGTTTAATACGACTACCATTAGTGAATATTGCCATTTTCTATCAGCCTGGAAGATAGATACTCCTGCAGTAAGAGTTATTTAAGGCAATCTATCCATAAACATGCACATGTGTACTGAGAACTATTCTAGAAAACTAAACCAGAAAAGCAATGGCTTTAGCTAGCAAGGGGTCTTTTCATAGCCTGAATAGATCCACTCTGCCCCAATTTCATTTGGAAGTAAAGGTAAAAGTAGAGATGCTCTACACTTGAAACTAGCTAGGGTTTCCTGCCATCCAAATCTGATGTGCTTTGGGGTCTGCAAAGTGACAAGTTTTAGTATTGAGGGTATTTTAGTACTGAGGGTTGCTCACCTCAGGTAATATTTGTGTGACTTCATCTTTCAAATATAAGGAAAGTTATGTTCTCAATTTAGGAAGACAGCTTCCAGAGCATGAAAGAATTTCTGCTTCAGAGCTGATCTTTCACACAGTATTTATCTGGGGAAAAAAAACAAACAAAACCCAAAACCAAACCAAAACAAAACAAAACAAAAAACTCCAACAACAGAAAAAACCCAACCAAACAAAAAAAAACCACCACACATTGAGTTTTTGACAGTGATCATAGAAAGCATTTATACTGCAAATATCCTTTTCCAAGAAGACACCGCTCTTTCAGTCTCATGCTGTAAATGAAAACAAAATACCTCTGAAAATTATCAAAAGGGAGAGTTTGGGGAAAAAACCCAGAACAACAACAAAAAAAACCCAACCCAAAACTCCTATGCAACTGATGGTATTCTTCCCATAACTGCCTTGTTTGTAGTCTCATCTTCTACCTGTATGAGTCTGCGGCAAACTCCCACAAACATTTAATAAAAAAAGTCAAGGCTGAAGGTTCTGTTTACGATACACCTTTCTCTGATAAATAAATAACCTGGCCTTGAACACTTCCAGGGATGCAGTATCCACAACTTCTCAGAGCAATACGTTCCGGTGCCTCATCACTCTCATAGTAAAGATTTTTTTCCTCATATCTAATCTAAATCTGCCCGCTTCTAGTTTAAACCCCTTTACCCCTTGTCCTGTCACTACATGCCTTTGTAAAGGGTCCCTCTCTAGCATTCTTGTAGGTCCCCTTCAGGTGCTGGAAGGCCGCAATTATGTCTCTCCAGAACCTTCTCTTCTCTAAGCCGAACAAGCCCTACTCTCTCAGCCTCTCTTCATAGGAAAGGTGCTCTTGCCTTCTGATCATCTTCATGGCCTGCCTCTGAACTTGGTCTAACAACTCCATGTCTGAAACCTAAGTGTGTTCACCTGTGTGTATAGTGAGAAATTAATACAGAACATATAATAAAAAAATACAGAACCCCTTTAAAATCCTACCTCAGAATCACATTACCTGTTACTTCTTGTTATACGCTTGTGAGGACCATTATTTTAACACATCCTACTAAATTATATTTTAGTAAACCCATCTCATGTCACTAAGCAAATACCATACCTGTCATGTCAACATGTTCCTTATAATACTCCTCACATTTTCTCCTCATATTATTCTCATCATTTATATGCAGTTCTAAGATTATGAATTTGTTGTAACACATTGTCGTGGTTTTACTCCAGCCGTTGGCTGGGCACCACATAAACGCTCGCTCAGTCCCCCTCATTGGAATAGGGGGAGAGAATCAGAAGAGCGAGAGTGAGAAAACTCGTGGGTTCAGACACAAGAGTTTAATAAGTGAAGCAAAAGCCACACACACAAGCAAAGCAAAACAAGGAATTAATTCACCGCTCCCCATGGCAGGCAGGTGTTCGGCCATCCCCAGGACAGCAGGGCTCCGTCATGCGTAGTGGTTACTTGGGAAGACAAACGCCATCACTCCGAACGCCGCTGCCCCCCCTCATTCTTCTTCCTCCCAAGCCCCTTATAAACCGAGCATGACGTCATATGGTATGGAATACCCCTTTGGCCAGTTTGGGTCAGGTGTTCTGTCTGTCTCCTCCCAAGTCCTTGTGCACCCCC
>VWZZ01008050.1:42334-54554 GCA_013399095.1 Psophia crepitans
AACCCATGCTGGCTGGGCCTGATCCCCCGGTTGTCATGGATATGGCACGTGATTGTCCTCAAGATGACCTGCTCCATCACCTTCCCTGGCACCGAGGTCAGGCTGACAGGCCTGTAGTTCCCCGGATCCTCCTTACAACCCTTTGAGGATCCTCCTTACAATCCATTGAGGATGGAGCCAGGCTCTCCTCAATGGTCCCTAGTGACAAGACCAGAGGCAATGGGCACAAACTGAAACACAGATGTCTCTGACTGAACATCAGGAACTACTTTTTTACTGTAAGGATGACTGAGCACTGGTAGAGGTTGTCCAGGGAGGTTGTAGTCTCCATGGAACCTGTGGAGTCTCCATCCATGGCGATATTCAAAACCTGCCTGAACAGTCCTGGGAAAGCAGCTCTTGGCGACCCTGTCTGAGCTGCAGTGTTGGACAAGATGACCTCCAGAGGTCCCTTCTAACATCAACCATTCTGTGATTCTGTGATACTCATCATTATTGAAATACGTATATATAGCGGAGGTGTGGTGTCTAATTCATGTATTTTGCAAAAGGAATAATGTTGAAAGAAGTCATGGCTGCTATTAATGAGGGACATATATTACAGAGGAGACTTTGAATGAAGGTTAATACTGTCACAGAACATGGGGGCATAGTGGCATAAATGTTATAATTATTAACGCTATTGTTGGAGACAAGGCTAATCCCATTGCATCTTTTCAACTTTTTAAAAAAAATATTACACTGGAAAATTAGTTTTCCATGGGCCTTTGTTTGCTTTCTTGTAAGCGGAACATTGTCTTGATTAACTGATCAAAAATACCATAATAAAAATAAGATTTTTCTGTTCTGTTTTATACCAAGGGAATTTGGACTGGTATAAAATAGATTACATTATGTAAATGAACTGCTGTGCAAATAATCCTGCCTAATTAAATTTGTAACTATAAACTATAATTGTTTAAACAAATACATTTACCCTACTTGTATTGAATATATTGTTGAGTATAAAACAACACTGATAAATATTCACATCTAACAAATATTTGAAAAATTTATAGCTTACTACACTACAGTAGTTTTGGGGTTTTTTCAGTTATTTTTCTTGTAAAGGAGAAATTTCTTTGATGGTCATATGGAAAGGTCTTGCTGTAGTTTTACATATGCTACGTTCTTTGGAGAAGGCAACTGGTTAGTTTTACATTAGATAGGTAAACAAACAGTGAAATTTCTGTGAAGACCTATTGATTTCTCTCTTATAGTATCACCTAAAGCAGTGGAACTTTACTGAATAAATATTAAAAGGTTATTCTATATACTGGAACAAAGCTAGAATTGGTGCATTCTGCATTGTTTCTAATAAGGAACTTATTTTGTAGTAACCTGAAATTCCAATTTCTTCCAAAGTAAATAAGCACACAAGGAAATAGCACATTAATTAAGATATTCCAGTGTTCACTTTTTACTGTTGCAGTCTTTTTATAGGCTGCTTCTTCATTTATCTTCTGGGATGTTTCTTAGTTACATGGGATCCTGCAGGGCTGACTGCTGAGACTGTTCGGCTGTGCAGAAACCCACATCAAACTTTAAAAAACAAACATCTGAATTCCCTTTTTCTTGCTAACAATGGAAGTAGAAGATGAGGGCTTGTACCCAGCTAGGTCCCAAGACAGCACGCTTGAACTCAGAATGATTCTAGTTATAGCAGACTAGACATAGTTATATTGAGCATTAAATAAGTCTCTAAGTTAAACGTTGTTGTCTGCCCTTCCTGGTACGGATTTTTAGAATTCCGGCTTGCAGAAGCTTCCGGGAAGTTCTATAAGAAGTCAGGAGAAATTAACTTGCTTTGTATTGATTCAGGTTTGACACTTTCCCAATCCATGAAAGAATGCAATTTAACTAGTTATTAGAAACAGACTGCCTGCTGTAATCTGTACCAGTAGCTCCAATTGTTTTTAACACTGACTTGACTTACCAGGGAAAATTTTTCTTGAGAAAACAAGGTCTTTGCATTGTAAATACTACCCTGTCTTTACCAACGTAAATACTACCTTGTTCTTCAGGTAGTGGTACTGGTGCTGTGCAATTGAGTACTGAACCCACTACCAGTGGGCAAGAAATAGTAACAAATCACTGTAGGACATACATAATCATTATTTACATCAATAGAAAAAAATCAGGGGTTATAAAACATTGCAGACACTTTTAATATGTCTGTTGTTCTGTGATTTTTTTAAACTCATTGTCAGTAGACAGGATTGTTTCACTTGCTACTGGATGTATCAGAATATCCTTAATGTATATTTGTTTCTAATATAGTTTTCTAAGTTTTTGTTCCTTTGGAATACAGTTCATTTAGCCCTTGCAACGTATCATGCACCAGTTTCAGTTCACTTTGCAATGATGTGTTTCACTGTTTTTTGTTTATTTTGGTTTAATACATCTTAGCATTTTGAAAGGTTATTGATAAGTTTACCTGGGTTTGGGGTTGTTTGGTTTTGTTTGTTTTTTCATCATTGTTTTCAGATAATATCAAATGCAGAGTTTAATCAACGCATTGTTGAATCTGAACAAAAAGTTTGGAGTAAAATGTTTGTCAACATCTATTATCACAGAAGCAAAATAATTTTAGATTTTATACATCTGTCTGATCATTAGGTAGAACATTATGCATGTTAGAGAGGTAACAAGCGTGTTCTTAAACATGTAAAAAAAATATTCGTCTCTACTGAGATCAGCTGCTTCTGTCAGCATAAACAAAAATAAAAAAAATTGTACTAATTAGCTTTTCTTTCAGACACCATGTATTCTTGCAGTACACTACTTTGGCTATTTGGCCAAATATTGTCACTATCTAAAATGCTGTATTAGTTTTTCTTTTTGTGTTAAATTGAGCTTTGCAATAGACCTATGAATTGTTAGTTTCACATGCAGAAACAAGGAGACACAGCTGAAAAAATAAGTTCAGAAAATTCTGAGTGTAAATTTTGATTCCATTAAAATCAAACTAATTTTTATCTTTTTGGTTTTGCTTTTTAAATTTTAAATTTAATTCAAAGTCACAATGTTCTGGGTGTTTACCATTGTGCTGATATCATAATATATTGTATAACTGAGAAAACTATTTTAAAAAAACCACAAACAGCAAAACAAACAAACAAAACACCAAAACAAAGCTAGTGTTTTGCTTAAGTATCAAGAAGAATAATCAAATCAAGCCCTAACATTTAATGTATCAACAAATCAAACAAATCAAAACAAATCAACAAATCATCAATTTTTCATTGTTTTGATTATTATTGAAATTAAGGATGGTGTAGAATTGACTTCTGTGTATATGAGCACAGGCATTGATTTATTTAACTAATATTCACACTGAGTGTTAGTAAAGAGTCTAGGTAAGACATTGGACCTTTTTCATATTATAGTCATCTTTGCATAAAAATACCCAAAACCCCCCACCCACTCCTCACTAGGAAAAAGTCTCAGCTGATTTATGCACAATTTTCAATCTGAGACTGATTAGGCTCTGTTCTGTGAAGCTTTTTTTTAAGATATATTTCTTATTTTTCCTTTAAGATGCAACTTTAAGAGAACAGTCTTTATTGCAGGTTAAAGGTTTAAGAATTTGTTATTCATTACTGAATATAAACTAACTTGATTCCTTAAAGAAATTGAGTATTTAATCAGACAAATTAGAAATTGATAACTTAAGCAATTAAATTTTATATTAAAGTAGCTACAGATAATTTTTGTCCTGTATTCAATCCATAGGAAGCATCTGACTCCAATGTTCCTGGCTGTTTGAGCTATTTTTTAATAGTTTTATTTTAAAAAAAAAAGTTTGCATCACTCGTCTATGAAGTTTATTTGTCAAAAAAGACACTGAAGGTTAAGGCTTTAAGGAAATAATTAGGTAACAGATGGGGGTTATGGAAGCTATTTCCTAGAGTTATTTGATTCTGAGGTGAAATTTTGATCTTAAACATGTATAGAAAAATGCTGTGATACAATAATTTACCTTAATGATAGGTAAGTTAAGTGCTGAGTAAGCTAACACAAACCTAAATTAAATATCTTCATTTCTGTCATGCTGTGATACAGTTCAGAGCCAGCATTTTATATTCTTCCTAAGCCTAAAAAATTTTCAGTGAAAAAGTCCCTACAAAAGACCTTAAAATTCGTCTTCCTGCATGTATTCAAAATGTCTCATTAGCATCATTCCCTGAAACGATGTTAATAATGTATCCACTAGAACCTGGGAACCACTGGTGCTGAGGATGATGATTATGTTTTGCTTTTACAGTTTCAGTAGACATTTGGAAACTGAATGTCTTACATACTAAAAAAAAAACATGATTATTTTTGGTAATGAAGTTTTTTTCCTGTGTGAAGTTTGAGAACAAAACTCCATGAACATAAAATGCACAGGAGATCCAATTCTATTCCTGCTTCTGCTGAAGTAAGAAGACCAGAGAATGGCTGTAAAGCTACACCAAAAAAATATCATTTGTCAGTAATATCCAATCATGGATGATATTGAAGTGTCAGAGACCTAGAATTTCAAAAATTTATGAGTTTTATTTCTAATTATGTGCCATCATTCTAATTGTATCAATAGCAGATATAATTCCAGCTTAGTGGTGTCAGTTGGGCATTCTAAGATTATTTATCATCCTTTGAGCTGCATCCCCTGTGCCCAAATTTCTGTGACTGAGAGTTTTTCTTGCAATTAATTGGACACCTATCTTTATCATTGCTATTTAGACTTCATATAAGATTATGAATTGTGCCTGTAACTTTTTTCTTTGCTTATGTCATGTGACATGGATTCTGGAGAATAGTTAAAGTTTCGTAATTGTTCCTAATAGCCACTAAGGTACTGAATCATGAAGAAGATACAGTACCTAATTTATCTGGTTTGGGGTGATGGTGAGTTGTTTTGATTTTGTGGTGGGTTTTTTTGGTTTGTTTTGGGTTTTTTTGTTTGTTTGTTTGCTTGGTTTTTTTTTTTAAATAATATATTTTTAAAGTCATTGCTTTTACTTTTATCATTGCTACTATGTGTCTATGAGGATGGAAGCAAACAGACCTCAAACTCATTTTCTCATGTTTCTCTAGATAATTTGTACCATGATTGTGTTAGCTGATGAGAAACAAGATGTAATAGCTCAGATATCCCCTCATATCTTTATACCTGAGAATTGCTGTCCCCTTTTTCCCCTCATTATTTCTTTGCAAGACAAGACAGAAAGATTATTCAATTCTAGTATCTAAAATTTAGAGGGAAGTTACTGATCATTTGTATGAGTTGTTTGTAGTAAATATAAAGAAATTGTTTCAAGGCAGGATGTTTCAAATTAAATTTAGTTAAGTGCAGTCAACAGAAATTGCCACTATAATTTTTGTATACTTAAATGTCATCTGTCCTAAGCTGATGACATCAAGCTGAGTGATGCAGTTGATGCACTTGAGGAAAGATATACAATCCAGAGGCACCTTCATAGGCTCCTTCAACCTTCTGCTCCTGAGTAAAGGTAACCCCCAGTATCAGTACAGACTAGGGGATGAAGGGATTGAGAGTAGCCTTGTGGAGAACAATTTAGGAATATTGGTAGATGAAAAATTGGATATGAACTGGCAATGTGCACTTGCAGCCCAGAAAGCCAGCTGTATCCGTGGCTGCATCAGAAGAGGTGTAACCAGCTGGTCAAAGTAGGTGATTCTGCTCCTCTACTCATCTCTCATAGGACCCCACCTGGAGTATTGCATCCAGCTCTGGGGTCCCCAGCACAAGACAGACATGGACCTGTTACAATGTGTCTAAAGAAGGACCACAAAAATGATCAAAGGGATGGTACACCTCTCCTTTGAAGAAAGGCTGAGAGAGTTGAGGCTGTTTAGCTCAGAGAAGAGAAGGTTCCAGAGACACCTGACTGCAGCCTTTCAATACTTAGAGTGGGCTTATAAGAAAGATGGAGAGGCTTTTTACCAAAGCCTGTAGCGATAGGACAAGGGACAATGGTTTTAAACTGATAGAGGATAGGTTTAAACTGGACACAAGGAAGAAAATTTTTATGATCAGGATGGTGAGACACTGGAACAGGTGTCCCAGACAAGTTGTGGATGCCTCATCGTGTGATGAGGCCAGGTTGGATGTGGCTTTGGGCAACCTGTCCTAGGGGAAGATGTCCCTGCCCATGGCAGGAGGACTGAAGTAATTGATATTTAAAGGTCCTTTCCAACCCAAACCATTCTGTGATTCTATGATTCTACAGAGACTGTGAAAAAGTTGCTATAATTGAACAAATTAAAAATTAATACTTAAGATGTTATCTAAAGCCACTGAGCACTGATAGCCAAAATAGTACAAAGAACTAGGTATCTGTGTCTGCTTATTATTCATAGTTAATGAAACCTGTTAGCAATAACAGGCAATAAAGAATGCTCATGCATTTTTTTTTCTCACACATAAGCCCTAAGGGACGGTTGGACTGGATGATCCTTGAGGTCTCTTCCAACCTTAATGATTCTATTCTATTCTAACTGTTGATGGTATGTCTTCTCAAAAAATTTCATGCCACATTTCTGTCAAATATCTCGTGCACCAGCCTAGACAAACAGGTTTGTTTTTCTTTTACCTCTCATATTGCTTGATTGTTTTCCTGGTTTTCAAGTCTATGGAATCCAGCAACTTCATTCTACTCTAGTCTTAAGAACGTTTCATATTGTTTTTATAGACATGAAGAGTTACTAATTTAATACCCGGATTATCTTCCGGGGGGAAAAAAAAAAAAAAAGAAAACAACAGTAGCTTACTAAAACAACCACAGACTGCCTTTTCATTCTATTAAGAGCTATACTTTTTTTATTTGTTGGAAAACAAATTAAACTTACAATACAACAAAAACATTTTCATGTTTTTGCATGAAAAATCAACAGGCATATAAAATCATCAAGCAATAATTTGAAGAATACCAGAGTTAACATTTGCATGCATTTTATAATTGCTGGATTATTTTGTGTTAGGAAAGGAAGCATCTTAAAACCAAAATGCATAAAATAAACATTACTAAAGAGACAATGTTTATTTCCTAATTAGCTACCCATACACATTCACTCACATGCACAAACGAGCTTAAGAAAATTTTTTTTCCACACAACAGGGCTGCATACAGGTTCACATAAAACTTAACTGAGGTCAAGCCTGGGAACATAAGTCTGAGGAGCCTGAATATCACTCCTAGGCCCACATGTGTGTTCCCAGGTGAGGATGGTCAGCGCAATCAAGACCCATTAGACCCATTTGCAGAGGGCAAACAAATAGGTTTTGTAAAATGTCATAACACCTATGTACAGCTGACTATAACAATTAAAAATGGAAGCAGTCAGAAATTGCCAGAGGGGATGGACTTTATATCCAAGGTAATATTTGATGCCTCACAAAATAAGGCATGCTCAGCAGATTGTACAAAATTACTTTGCAACTTCAATGATGTAGCCAGTAACACTGAATATTGGTGCTTAATTGCTTTCTTTTGTTTTCAATACTTTCTGCTTTTTCTTCCTGTTGCAAACAACCCCAAACATTACTACTATTTATATTTACTACTATGATGAACAAGAGGAAAATAAAATGAAAGGAATTTAGAAAGGGTGTAGTGGAAGGCGGTTTGCAAATAAAATTATCTTAGTTTGGATTTTTCTAAAGTTTCTAGTCCCCAAATCCACTTATGCTTAGGACTCTAACAGCACAAAGAGTGTAGAGAGTTTTACTAACAAAGTACCTGAAGATACCAAATTCTAAGGTTTCACCCAACTTTAAGGCTTGGGATTTTTTTTTTAAAAAATAATTTTAAAATTGTTTGTACCTTTATCATGAGTGTATTTTACTGTAGATTAATTAAACAAATAAAATAATGCATCCTACTGTAGCACTGGGGAGAAGACATAACCTTTATGGAGGGCACATATTAAAGTAATTACCAAAATTATCTTTCTTTGCTTTAAGGTTTTTGATCAAGATGCAACACAGGTGGATAAATCTATGCATAACAATGATAAGGTTATGAAAGCTGTTTTAATCTGACTGTATTCTTTTTTGTAAGTCCTCATAAGCAAAAAAACAGGGTCGGACTGAACTGCCCAGAGCAGCTGAGCAGACAGCAATTCAATGGCAGACTGAAATATTTCACTTTCAGAAGGCTCATGACCAGTGCTGACTGGACATGTTCTTTCAATCACATAAGTATCTAAGGATCCATAAGAATCTAAACATTTTTGCCTCTGAAGGACTTTTTAACAATTACCTGAACACTCTTACACTGAGCATGTCTATCCAGAAACATTTCTTTTAAAAATAATCTTCCTAAAAGAAAATAAAAAATCAAGATATCAGTACTCCTTTAGAATTGGCAAATATGAACATTTAAAAATAATTACAGGCTTCCACTGAAAGGTGAATGTATGAGCCAGGGCTGGCCTCTGAGATAGTTTCTGCAGCAATTACTCAATGCTCAATAAAGAAGAGTAATTACTGATAAAACTTCGTCCTCCTAACAATATACATATGTATTGTTCTTGCTGAGTTCCTGAATTAAGAGTCTTTCACAAGTCTCTTGATCAGCTGTTTTTAGCTGATGCATGTATTCAGCTCGAAGTGACAATGAGAATGCAAAGAAGGGTGCAAAGAATGCTTGTCATCCTGTATTTCTTCCTAGGCTTCATGTAGTCCTTAGTCAGCACCCATCATTCATGCTACCAGTTAAAAGTAGGATGTTTATAAATAGTTCTCATGAAAATAGAGACACAAAGGTTTATTTTTGTCTGAGATTTCTGTTGAGATTTTCTGTTAAACGTGTAGGGAAGATGGAGTTAATCTGACACATACTATTACTAAATGTTGAAATTGTTATGTGTTACTTCTGCTGTGACTAAGAGCCACATGTACAGTCAGAGAGAGTACAGAAAGAAAAGTGATTTGTGGAAATTAGTTCAAATGGTGCCTATACATTTTAGATGTCTAAGGATGAGGGTGGCAAGTGTGCAGGCTAAGATCCAAAGACACACACACACACATAATGATAATAAATTCAGAGTCTAATTTGACAGAAAATAAAATACAGGAACATGAATATACAAACATAGATATTTTTGTTATAGGGTTGTTTAAAAGTAGTTGTTGGTAAAAAAAAAAAAGATTTTTTCTATAAAAATAATAAAATCATATCTTTAATCAATCCTGTATTAATTTAGGAAATCTCCATTCATCAGGTAAGAGCGGTATCCTCAAGGATTCCTCTGACAAAGGGGGTCCCCCAAAACTGGGAGATGAACCAATTACAGTTTAAAGAAACTTAGTAGATATTTCAGGGTCTCATAACCTATGACAGTTATTCCAAGTATGTAGGAAGCATTTGTACTTTTCATAAAACCTATATTTTATCTTGAGCCAAAATCCCTCACTGTCATAGAATCATCTAAGCAAACATAATCTTTATGATTTTTTTGTTTTTCTACATATTAGAAAACTATTCAAAATTATTATTTAGACTTCACAGTCCTAATAATGGTAGAAATGTTAATAAATATCCTCTTTGAGATATTTTTTTCAGTCATCTCTTTAAAACTCATGGAAACAAGTTTACCAGTAACTTACATTGCCAGATTGGGACTTTAATTTATTTGTGCCGAGGGAAGAAGTCTACGTACCTTCAACAGCCAAAATCTACAGCAATATCTGATGATAGATATTAGAGAGCAGATTTTTTTTTTCCTTGATTTGTTCCAGGGGAAAAATCATTTGGCATCTGTCATTTCTTCTGGAATGTATCAATCATCTAAATGTTATTTAAAATACAACATCAGCTATTAATTTATCTTTGAAGAATATTTATTCTTAGAAAAAATAACAAAGCAAATAATTTTTTTTTTCCTGAGTAAGTTTGCAAATAAAAAAACCAATCCACTGCTTAAGGTTTTTCTGTATTTTGTTTTTACCTTTTTTGTTTTAATTTATAAGGTCAGCTTTATAGAAATGGTAATAAAATACAATTTCAACTTTAAAGAACTTTTGCAGTTGAATTTTTCTGAGCACTTACATAATAAAAACTTTTTAATTAAAAAAATCTTTTTAATTATAGAAATCATTAATTATGACATGAGTATGAAAACAGAGATGGGGTTATTCATTTCAGTCTTTAAAGATCTGAAGAACTGCATCAAGAACAATTTTTCATTTCCTTCTCTCGTATATGTGAATCCTCACTCATTACCTCTGCTGCATGCACCTATTCGTGTTATAGGTGTCTAAATCCAAGTTTGCCAGGTGCTGTTTATTCAGGTTGTACATCAGTTTGCTATGTATGGAGAGGGAAGGACAGATGGCAAAGATTACCCTCATTCCAGGTGAGGTGTCCTTTGGTTACCTTCCAGTTGGTGATCTAGGTTTTATCTCTCAAAAGCTGGAGTAAAGTGGTGAAATGGTGGAATGGGTGGACTGGGGAACTGAAGAACAGTCCTAAATTGTTTAGGTTAAGTGCACAGACACACAGAAAGGTGACTGCTTTAGGATTTGTCTTCCACATCATCTGCCTACAAGTGAACAAGCCACCATCTCTCCATAGTCAATGGAGAGAAATAACTTCATTTAGGACAGGATTCATCTAACCTGTATTAAACATCTCCTTTAGGATAACATGAATTTGCCTTGAAAATGCTGGGTTTTTTAGTGAACATATTGGGTGATCCATTCATATATAAACATCAACAATTCAGGTGTCTAAATCTGATGAAAAGGCTTTATCTGATCTTTGATATCATAGGAAATTTGTACTAAATGGCAAAAATACTTCAATTGCTTCAATTGCCCTGTACCATGGTATTGCTATTGCTAGTCAGTAGCTGTACTGGATCTGTCTGAGATGGAGTTAATTTCCTTCATAGCAGCTGGTATGGGGCTATGTTTTGGATTTGTGCTGAAAACAGTGTTGATAATATAGAGATGTTTTTGTTACTGCTGAGCAGTGCTTACACAGTGTTAAGGCCTTTTCTGCTTCTTACACCACCCTCAAAATGAGTAGGCTGTGGGAGAAGTTGGGAGGGGACACAGCTGGGACAGCTGACCCCAAATGACCAAAGGGATATCCCATATAACATCATGCTCAGGGCTCGGTGAAAGAGAAGGAAGAGGGGGACATTCAGAGTGATGGCATTTGTCTTCCCAAGTAATCGTTACACATGATGGAGCCCTGTTTCCTGGAGATGGCTGAACACCTGCCTGCCCATGGAAAGTAGTGAATTAATTCCTTGTTACGCTTTGCTTGTGTGACAGGCTATTGCTTTACCTATTAAACTGTTTTTATCTCAACCCATGAGATTTCTCACTTTCACTCTTCTGACTGTCTGCCCATCCCACCGGAGGAGGGAGAGAGTGAGCAGTTGTGTGGTGCTTAGTGGCAAGCTGGAGCAAAAGCATGACCATCCTTTTTGTTGTCCAACCTCGAGCTCAAAGGATTTGGGATAATGACAAATTTGATTGGAATCTGCTAGAGTGAATTTGTAGCTGTTATTGCTGTCTAGCTATTAATTGGCTGGCTCGTTGCTTGCCATAGAGCTGGCATGCCTTGCTGTATGGCAGAATCTAGTGCTCGTTAGTGGCTGCCTTTTGCTTTCACAACCTGTTGTACTACCGCACTGCCTATCATCTTATTGTGCTGTGCCTGGGAACATTTTGATAGCAGCAATCATGATGTGCTTGGGCTGGTCGATGGCCAGGGCATCGCCGTGGATTCTGTGCTGCTGCACTGGACAGGCTCAACTCCAGTGTGAACTCAAGTTGAGGGGATGTGACCTGTGCATGAGTCCACATGGGAGCAGGACACCCCAAAGTTTCTGTGGCTGTGTATAAGTCCACATTAGAGCAGGCATATATCAAAACACTTGTGGCTGTGGTTATGTCTGTGCCACAGCAAGCGTGCCTTGGGGTATGGAGGAATTGTGGCCCAAGGATAAGTCCATGCTGGAGAAAGTACATCTTGAGGTGCCTCTGCATGAGGCCATACCAGACCACCTTAAAGTGTGTCACCATGGTTAAAACCGTGACAGAGCAGGTTTACTTCTGAAAAGACTATGGCTGTGGGGTAAGGCTGTGCTGNAAGACTATGGCTGTGGGGTAAGGCTGTGCTGGTGTCCCGTCTCACTTGGTAGGTGTAAGGGAGAG
>VWZZ01008051.1:2996-32294 GCA_013399095.1 Psophia crepitans
GCCTTGGCCAGTGGCGGGTCCGTCTTAGAGCCAGCTGGGGTTGGCTCTATTGGACACAGGGGAAATTTCCAGCAACTTTTTGTGGAAGCCGCCACCCCTGTCACCCCCCCGCTATCAAAACCTTGCCATGCAAACCCAAAACATCCCCTGAGCCTCCTCTTCTGCAGACTAAACACCCTCAGTTCCCTCAGTCGCTCCTCATAAGACCTGTGCTCCAGCCCCTTCACCAGCTTTGCTGCCCTTCTCTGGACACGCTCCAGCACCTCAATGTCCTTCTTGTAGTGAGAGGCCCTAAACTGAACCCAGGACTCATCAGAGCCGAGTACAAGGGGATGATCACTTCCCTGTCCTTGCACAGCTACTCCTCCTACAAACAAGGTATCACTACAGAAAAGCAATAGTTTAGTTTACTTAAGACCACTATATTTACAGACTCGGCTGCAAATGGTGTAGGTTACAGTTCTTATGGTAATCAGTAGTATAGTTATCTGACTTTAATTAGAATTGCAGTCATCGTAGTTCATTAGACATTTCAATGATAGTGCAAGGGGTAATGGGTTTAAACTAAAAGAGGGGAGATAGAGGTGAGATCCGAGGCAGAAACCCTTCCCTGGGAGGGTGCTGAGGCCCTGGCCTGACCTTCTCTGGTGCCCCGAGAAGCTGTGGCTGCCCCTGGCTCCCTGGCAGTGCCCAAGGCCAGGTTGGATGGGGCTTTGGGCAGCCTGGGCTGGTGGGGGGTGTCCCTACCCATGGCAGGGGGTGGCACTGGGTGGGCTTTGAGGTCCCTTCCAACCCAAACCAGTCTGGGATTCTGTGAATTTGACACTGAAACCGGCAGCTGGCTCAGTTCATTGACTTGGGGAAAGCGTCTCAAGGTCCATTTCCCACCTGCAAAACGGGAATGGTGTTTTTCACCTTCCTTCTACTGGTGAGCTGAGGGCACTGGGTCCCAAGGAACACTGCTGGAGCCAGATCTTCCAAAGCTTTCGGTGCCAGCTCCTCCCATTGAGAACAATGGTACTTGCTGGCTGCTGGGAGCTTTTGCAAGTCTGGCACAGACATGTTAAGGATTATTGCGTCACTCTTTTCAAGCCGAGAACTTCAAAGCCCCTTACATGACACAGGCTTTGTATTTCCTCCCAAAAAACTATGTATTTTCACTGAGTGAACACACAATAGCTCTCATATGAGTACAAACCTAGTGACAAGAAGCTGTAGGCACCTTTCCTGTACTCCGACCCTGGCACGGTGATTCCCAGGGGAGGGGGGTTAACCTCGCTCACTCGCAGCCACAGTCCCTGTGCCTTCCCTCCCTGGCAGGGGGCAACTGCTGAACAAGAGTTCTCAGGCGATGAGCATCCCTCATCAGACGCTTTTCCAGTGAAGATAGGGACCAAGTCACCATGCTTCCCTATGGTTCTCTCAGGAGCAAAATTTTAGCTCCCTCCAACAGCAAATTTAATTTTAGTTCGTATCTGCCACACAGTTTATGCAGATAATCCCAGTCGAGCATTATCACTTACTGAGAAATGCTCTCTTTTAAAGCAGAAACAAAATACACCAGTAAGAATAAACTGAAAGGGAAAACTATTTCACTATTTAACCTTGCCAGAAAAGTGGAAGAAATATTACGTAGGCAGCTAAATACAGCACCATGTCTCAAGGCTCAGACAACACCATTCCTCTTGCTGAAAGCAATATTATTTAAACACGTACGCTAACCCCAAAGGTAAGGCAGTTTGTCTTGGTAAGCATTTGCTAGTTGTTTCTGTCCACACGGGTGGAGAGAACACTCTAACGAAGATGTACAAATAGGTGAGTTACACATTCACCTCCTCCATATTCCCCCAGTAACTTACCTTTACACATCAGTGCAACACAGAGGTGAGTTTCAATGCCAATACTTTTTTTTTTTTTTTTAAAAATCCTGAAACCCTTTAATACTGGATTTGTGACACAGCAGTTATTTTCACAACGGAAAATATTCCAGATATTAACAAGAGATATATGATAGAAATTGGATGCTGATAGAATATCAACAGCTTAATTCTGTACGGCTTGCAACTGGCTTCAATAAATTTAGGATTAATTTTTTTAAGTGATAAGTGAATCACTACAGGTTCATGCAAAATAAACCTTGCCAAACTAAAGGACTATGATTTTTTTTGTAAAACTACAAAACTGAGATAAAACATAGAAAATCTTGCAGTTAACATTTATTTAGATTCCTGTGGAAAGATGCTGTTGTTTGGCTCCATCTTTCTTACACAACTCTGAACAACTGGTAAATACATTAAAAAATTGTGCAGATTATCCTTATTCAAATGTTTTGGCAGAGGGCCACAGAAACAGAGAAACCCTGCATAACCTCCAGCTTATGAATGAAAAATAAAGGAAGTCAGAGAAAAAAAAGAAAACTAAAGGTACTGCAGAAAAATATTCATAAATAAATGGATAACCGAGAGCACCCCAGTGTGTAAAGGCATCCGGGGCTTTCACAGAGCCCAGGATGGCAACGCAGACACAGGTCTCGTGGAAGCGCGTGCTCTGCTCTGCACAAGCAGATCCCAAGTGTCTGTTGGAGTTAACTGTCCTCCGTGATAACGCATCTTCTGAAATCGTGGCACCTTACCAGGGCAATACTGGTTGCTGCACAACGTACTTGAACCAAGGCTATCAGGATGGGGGAAACCTTGAGCACAGGATCAGGGACAAGGCGGGGGGAGCCTTTGAGCACAGTCAAGGCAACGGGAGACCCGGGCTGAAAGGTGCAAGCCTCGAGAGTAAAACAATTTACAGGCAATGCTGAGGGCTACACCAACAGGCCGGCACGGCAGCAGTGAAATTAAGCAAGAGCAAAAGGTAGGATGAGTATCTGGGAGAAAAAAATGTCTTGAAGAGTGAGAATCAATACAAGGAATTATTCCTCAGGGAAACAGTGGAAGCACTTTTGCGTGGGTATTTTATGAGAGACTGGGCATACCACCAACAAATGTACTGCAGGAAAGAATCAGACAATGGCAAGGAAATGGATTAAACGTGTTAGCAAGACAATTTCCAGATCCGATTTCTCTGAAGAGAAGACCATGACCTCACCACTGGATCTGTGGAGTTACCATTAAGGACTGCCCCACACAAGCCCCAAGTCCCTCATTAGCATGGGTATGGTCGTAAGACAGACCACACCAAAGGCTGAAAGGGATCTGGGAGTGTCTCTCCATTGTTATTTTATTTTTGTATTAATGATGGGTCAATTTATGTCCACAGATTTTGTAAGGCAGAATTCACCAGGGATACTGAGGAGCAGAAAACTGAGACACAGAATAAAGCTTTTGGGGAAAACAAGAGGTCTGAACTTGATTAAAAGAAAAAAAAGTCAGAGGAACAGAACATTTGAAGACACATATGGGGAGAAGCAGCTCTTTTCCAAGGACAGATGGCAGCAATGGAAACACTGAAAATGGCTGGTTGGCCAAACTGCTTTTCTGTATTCGCCTTGTCCTTTCCAGTTCACTCCAGTTCACCAAAGCACAGCGGAAATGCCAGCAGTTTTTCCATGTGGAGGGTTCCCACAACTCTAACAAGCACAGAAACGATTCCAGCACCTATCAGCATCCGATCAGGTCTCTGTGCACCCACCACTGGCACCTCCAAACCAGACCTGCTGCTTCAGATGCAGCTGTGGGAAAAATGAAAAAACAGAGCTTCTCTTTTTCACCGGTTGACTAATAGGGGTTGGCCACAACATCCAAATAAACAAGGGCTTAGCAAATGGATAAACTGTTTAATCAAGGGACTAGCCTGCTGTAAACACACACTATCCGATTAAAATACCCTTCCCCTCTTGTAAGAATGAATTGTCCCCCCACGGGGCACCTTTACACGGTGAATATACTGGCACCTCGGTGAGGCACCACAGAGAACGATCGAGCCGATTAAGCTGGCCATCAGGCCAGAGGACTGACGCATAGCCATCACGTTGAAGCAGGACTCAGATATATAAACCTCATCTCATTACTCCAAGTTGCCACTGGCATTCTAGGACAGCTTTACACTGCTGCTGTAAACAACAAGGTCCTCTTCTTCCAACCAAAGGTTCACATAAGCTTGCAACAACATTTTTCTCAATATTTAACAGCAGGACCATCTTCCTGCCTATAGATAATGCTCTCTTTGATTTGTGTTTTGTCATGGGTTTTTTTGTCATCTCTTTTTCTTTTTATTCCTCTTTTTCGTTTTTAATACTTCCAAAAGCGACCTCTCCTTTCTGCTAGCTCCTGGCTGGCTTACTGCACAGGCAGACCTTGAAGATGTTTCATAAGTCAGAAGTGTGTTTGCTGCCTTCCAAACACCGGAGCACAATCGGACTGAAGGATCATCTAGCCAATGTCCTATTTCCAAAGGTGGACAACAGCAGATGCCAAGGAAATAGTATTAGAACGGAGCAGATGTGTGCAGTGACACTTCCCTGACACTATTCCAGCTTCTAGAAATCTGTTGCGTGGGGCAACTGAGACAGAGATGGAGGTTTTGCTCCTCAAAAGCCTTTCATGGAACTTTTTTTTCACTAATTTATTCAGTTGCTTCTTGAATTCACAAGCGCTTTAGCACTCGTACGACCTTGCATCAAAGCTTTCCATAACTCATCTATGTTGCATGAAAAAGTATCTCCTTATGTTTAGTCTGAACTTGTTATTTTGAAGCTCCACAAGTCTAGTGTTAGATTATTCAGAGTCTCTCCCTACTCTTGCTCTTTATTTCACTAGTAATCAACTATATAAAGTATGCAGCAGATGGGATCCTCAGTATCAAAATCCAACACCATCCCACTGAATTGTCACAATGGCTGAAAAGCAGCGAGGATAAAGAGGAACACACAGAATGAAACGTTGAGAACAGACAGGCTTCTTAAATTTGATCCATTTTTCAGAGGAGCAAAGTTTTGATCTACAGAGATTTCAAGAACGCTGAAAGATTCAATTTTATGAATATAAGACTTCAGGGAAGTTTTCTTTGTTTTCTTTTGGCCATTACATCAGCCAAAAAACTATAGCGATTTATTTTGGTTTTATGCTTCCAGAAATATAACTGGACACAAACATAACAAATTAATCCGCTCCTGTGATTAAGCAGAATTCGAACATGGATTGTTCTCCAAAGCAGGGGGAAGCACCCGCGCTCCCAGTGCCCTGGGGACGTGGCTCACTACAGTTGGTGGTACCTCCTAAGAAAGGGGACACAAATGCCAAGCGTTCTGGTGGAGGCTGTAAGAGCTATCAAACCCACACTCCCTGCTTTACATTAATTTAAGCAGTAGTTAATGAGACGATGGGATAAATTCTGTTATGAATAAGATAGCAGAGTCATCAGCCATTGATTGTAACATCTATCGCTAAATTTGCCTAGGTCATCTGCTCAAAGGCAGCAAAGAGAAGGTTTCTGTTAAATAAACCTGCTAAGCCCTGTATACCTTTTCATCGTTATTTTTAACCTAGAGCCCAAAAGGATGGCAAAGGAGTCCTCAGCCTGAAGTACAGAGAAACACAGTGGGTATATTCCTCTAAATGTAACGCTGCTGTTTCTAAAGGAGGTAATAAATATCAGCTGAATAGGAGAGCTGTGAGCATGGCACCAGCATGGATTGTCATTTAAATCCTTTCCAATTATGAGAACAATGAGAGCATGTGCCTGGAAAGGACTTGGGGAGCGATATCCTTTTAACCTCCCACAGCTATTTGGTCAAGGGCTCTCCAGGGAATTGGGCGGCGGGGCGGACCACGCGATAAGCACATTAGCTTCCGACGCACCCACCGCCGACAGCGGCAAAGCCGCGTTCACATCCGCGCGCTGCACCCAGCAGTCCCGAGCGGCAAGGCAGAAACACTTCCAAGCCTGTGCGAGTAACAAATTACAGACGGGCCTTGTTCTGAGAACGCACTTCATCTGCAGCAACAGAGTTAAGAAAGGAGGATTCTGGTCTCCGTTTTAGCAGACTGGGAAAACTGGGCTGCATTAAACAGACACAGTAGCGTTCAAGTATTGCCTGCATAACTGTCACCGAGGAAAAAGGAAAGCCAAACAAACAGTTTATACAATTTCCATGCCCCGTTGTTTCTAATATGCTCCTTAAGGTCCCAGCAAAGCACCTTGCATTAACCTGCAAAATTTACTTTTTAAAGCTTGAAGTTAAGAAATACTTGAATTAAGCACAAGCTTAGGAGGACTATTAGGTCAGGCTCAAATCTAGATGATACTCTGCATTAAAAAGTAAGAGTTCTCTAAACCATCATATTTTCCTTTCTTTTCTCTCTGTTCAATAGAAGCAGCTATTTGAAAAAGGCATCTTATTTCTATCACGCATTTACTCCATATCACAATCATTAAATTAAGTAATTGAATGATTTTGGAGACTTGGTGTTGCTGCGCTGTTACAGCTGGAGGCATCTCCAGAAGGCACTGGGGAAGACTCAGGAAGACATGCAACAATTCCTTATCATTCAGAGACCAAGGGAAGAGGAACTCTACACTACGCTGATTTTTTTATTCTTCATATTCCTTTACCTTCTGAAATATTATGAATTCTCCATAATCCAAGACTATATTTTATGACTGCTTATAAACTCCACAAACATTTCCCAGTAACATGAAGAATCAGGACAGGCTAACAGGCAATAGATGCTATCCACCTTGAACGAGAAAGAAATGTAGTTTCCCTCTACAGATGGTTCAGTGGCACTCGGATACCCACCAGCTTCTTTTTGGCAATAAAAAGACCAGTAAGTATAAATTAAGCTCTACAAGCACCACTGTACACCACCTTATTCCGTTACCTTTGGCAAGGATGGGTCCAAAACGCTTAAGAAAACACCTTTCAGATCTCAGCTTCACTAACCAGGGAACTTCAGCCTTCATTTTCCCAGGATGGGTACATTCGGTTCCTGGAAGTCACACCGGCACGTTCACTGGTGACCAGGGAAGGACACCTCCTTCAGCTCAAAAAACACACTGGGCTCACTTAAACAGACCCAGTATATGTATTTACTGAACAGTTTCAACAAAATTTTGGCTAAAAAATTTTACGCTTAGTCAGCCGAAACAGATCGTAATCGCCACATTTGCAGCCTCCCTTTGTACGCCAGAGTCTTCCACCCCTTCCGCCGGGCAGCAAAGTCACCAGGGATGCTGTCTAGCTCCTGGGTACCGGGTGATACGACTGTATCTCTGCTGGTGGTGGTGTGAGCGCAGATGGGAGACAGCAGAAGAAAAAATGAGCATATTTTGGCTTTGCACACCCTTCTGCCTGGCAATGTCTGGCGAATACCTTTACACATATGGCAGAGTTTGGCTTGTCCATCGTTAAACCTCAACAGCTCATCAACAAGTGCTGTAACAATGATACAGGAAATGGAAACCAATACAGAAACAAACAAGAAAAGGGTAAAGTGCTCTCAAGAATTTTGCTCCTGAAAGTAATTTCACATTGATTACTCAATAGCAACATTTGAATAGATTCAGTTGGTTTTAGCCAGGCTCCCATCTCAGCAGGCTGTTACCTTGCTTTCTCCTCTAGGTCTCTCATAATTCTATGAGGTAACAGCTGCAGGTTCTGTGTTACCTTCTTTAAGACATCTGTCCTACAGTTAGTCCTGCTGTCAAGAGAGACATGCTTCTGGGAGATTATTCATTTTAGGATAATCTGACTGGTGCCTTAGAAACTTGTCTCCAGTGATTATGCAAATCCTGGGGTTACTAGCTCCGCAGAGCTACAGCAGATGTCTACATCCAGTCCCTCAGCGATACAGAGGCTGGGCATCTTCTCACCTCACTTCAGTCAAAAATACAGTGTCTGTTCTCACTCCAGACAACGGAGAGCAGCAGGTTTCAGAGCAGCACCGAACTCACCGGAGTAAGCACTGCGCCTCTCCTGGACTGGAACACCCAGCAGAGGGGTGGCATTCAAAATAGGACACAAAAGAGACCTTAAAAAAAATACTCCCACACAAAACAAGCAGCAGAAGGCTAAGAATGGACAATGTGAATGTAGCCTAGGCACCAGCTAGCTGATTCCAAGCTATTTTCAATTCTAGTAAAATCTAGAATCATTATAAACGGGACTTACAGAACCCCAACAATAGGACTGGAATGTACTTCTGATTTGAAATTGCTTGTAATTTTACAAAACTTTATCTAGGCGGACATTTCCTTGATGGAAATTGCAGATTAATTACTTGAGAAAATTCCTTCATAAGCGTTTCCTCCACTTCTGAAACACGTAGGTTTTCCATACCCGGATATGTTTTTGCCATTCTTACTAAAATCTCCACAAATCAGGCCACGGTGAGAGCCACAGAAAAATCCTCATTTGCAAATGCTATGTGAGGAATGGCTAGAAGGTCAAATTTAAATGCCTCCAAGAGTCCTAAAGGTAGCACGCTGCAAGCCTAAGGAGCTTCCCTTCCAACGACAGGTCTGGAAAACTGCAAATAAGGCGCTGAACAAGCTCTGGACCGGGCAAGAGGGAGAGGCAGGCGGTAACACTGCCACAGGCTGGCAAGGAAACTGAGTTAGCGAGGATTGCTGAAATTCCTTGTCACTCACAGCTACTACTCGAGTCAAAAAACCCCAAATTTGAAACCCAAGAAATTATTATTAAATTTGCAAAATACACTGGACTAGGAGTGGCTGTTGGCATACCGGAAGACAGGAATAAAAAGCAAACTGCTCCTGACAAACCAAAGAAGTCTGGAGGAAAACTAGAAAGGAAGTAGTGCAATAAGGATTCTAAATTAGTATCAGAAATCCCTGTCAGATACACCAATGGCCAGAGGTCACGCGAGACGCTTTCGCAGGGATACTGCGATTCTGCAAGAATTCTGCCTCTCAGAAATAATCCTAAAACAGTGAAGGAAGTCTGTATACAAAGACTAGATACCTTTTAGAAGAAGTTAAAATGCCAGCAGTAGTAGACCACGTTATATAGGAGAGGAAATTATCACTCTGATCATCCTTTCTAGTCTTCCTACTTCTGGTAAAGGCCAAAACTTTTTAAGTTCACCAGAAGTAATAAATTCGTCCAAGGTGCTTTCCAAGAGTACTTTTCAATATCTGCAATCTTCTTGGAGGTATGTTTAAGAGATGTGGGTATGTGCTAAACACGCACATGTTAAACACTGTAGACAAGGCAGAAGGTGTGATGGTATTTCTCAAAGAAGATTCACACCTTTGAGCAAAGAGAAGCCTAAGAAGTTACAGAAGAAGGGAAAAAATAATAATCACAAAACCACATGAAAAACCCCAGAATCTCTTTTGCAGCCACGCTACTGAAAAGGAGATTTCCTTCATCCAAGTTCTGCAGCATATGCCAAAATGCCTAAAGGCATGATGAGATATCAACCACGGAATGACATTTGAAGGTCATTCCTGTCCACAGCAGCTATCACAGAACATAGCTGCACTCTTACCATTCCCATAAAGGCTGAACACAGGCCAGGGCACTGAATCTAAACCCTTGCTCCTTCTGCCACCCTGGTCTCTTTGGTTATCGACTATCAGGTTCACAGTTTCCAGTTGAAGGTCAACCTCACCCAACGGACAGCAAAACACACATTATCCAATTCCTTCCCTCTGTTGCACAAAGCTGCACCTGCACCAGCGAATCTTCTGCAGAACCTGGCACAATAGCATTGCTCTTCAGCCAGTGTTCTTATTCCATTACTAATAAACTGCAGTTTTTGAGAACACTCTTCCAAGTCACCCAGATACTCTATCTGGTTCTACCAAGCACTCTGTGCAGCTTCCCTCCAACGAAGCACCAAAAATAATAAGCTCCAAACCCAACTCGAATTCTCATCCAAGTTCTCATTTTGATGATTGTCTTCTGGTTTCACCTCTTTGAACTCAACCTAGACAAAGTCACACATACTCTTGAGCCATTGTCCCAGGGTGATCATGCATCACCAAAAATCACGACACACTTCTGAAGTATCCCCACGCCTCAAAGGTGCAATGCCTCGCTTCCATCCTGCTTTCTGTACTTCTCACGGCCACATTAAGATGTTGGCCAGTTTCAGCCAGGAACGATCAACAGGCTCCTACAGCATCACAAGTTTCTTCCCACACTCTGCAGAATTCTAGAACCAATTTCTTTTTGTACATAAAAGCTACAGACTTTGCCTCAATGCTGGGCTCTTCAAACCTCCCCCCACTGTTCCTATTTCATTCACTCCTACTGATGACTGAAAAGCTGGGAACTAGAAAGCAGACAAAATTAGAGCAACTGCCACAATTTTCATTACTGTATAAGCATCTTTTCATGCAGAAGACAAGGAGATGACGTTCTCCAGGTCAGGACTCCCATCAACTTCCTCCTACAGTGATAAATGTTCCAAGTCCAAAGATGGAATCAAAAGGGGAGACACAGAGTTTTACCTGCTCAGTGGGAAAAGATGGGGAGACATGGGTCTGCAGTATAGTGCCTTTAAAAGATGGGGACTTTCAGGAGACAGAGGTGACTACTCCTTCCTGACACCTACTCTTTCACCAACAAGCTATCTCGAATTTACAAGTGCCTAAATTAATGTAGCACATCTCCTCAAACCTAGTTCCTTCAGCTGAAAGTGTGAAATAAAAAAATAAAAACCAAATCCCATACTAAAGCACGCCATCTGTGCAAGACAGCATATAGAAAATTGAGTCTACACAGATGGGACATATCACACACTCCCTTATGTCTCTATCAACACACCAGCTTTGCAAATCGCCCTAAATAAAAACAACACTGACAACACGCTATGTCTGAGGCCAGCAGGGCTGCCTAAACCCAGTGCGTACTTGGCAGAGTTCGGATTGTTCTCTCCACTTTTAACAAACAACTCACTTATAAATGGAAAACTTGCTAACGTTCAAGTATTCTGCTGCGTTCAAATGTCAGGAGGATTGTATTCAACTAAGTCTCCTGGAGGGATCAACTAATTGGCCATCAAATTCACAGAGATGAAGCTGTACATTGCTTAAAAACTAGCAGGACATGACGCAGCCTTCTTACCATCCACAGTAGGGACTGGAACATTTTCTAGTTCCATTAACTCTTTACCAACACATCAAAATTAGACTTTAAAGATGTTTATTTTTACAAGTTACATTAGCTGAGGAATATAGCTGAACAATATGGCTGAACACATATGGAAATGCTTAAGCAGCAGCTCCATTTTTGGTCCAAGAAGTCTGTAGACAAGTACAATAAACTGAAGTTACACACATGACAACTCAATGTACTACACCAAAAAAAACCCCACAACAAAAAGAGAGACAAAAAAGTGTGTTTTCACAAAAAACAAGCTTCATTATTTTGTGGGGGGAGCATCTGAGCGAGGAGGGAACAGACAAGTACAGAAATAGCAAAATACAATTAAAGAGCGTAAGGTGCCAAGGACGAGCCTTACCAAGTCAGATCACACCTTCATCTAGCCAGTATCGTGCTCGGATCAGCGGTCAGCGGCCAATGCCTACGGAAGAGAACTGGGCAGCTACATTCCCCAACACGTTTCCTGAGCCTGCAACAACTTGTAGCTTTAGATTCCCACGTGCAAGGTCTGCTGCACTGGTACGAAACAGACCTCCTAGATCTTTCTTCCAAGAGTAAACCCAACCGCTTTCATGAAAACTCTTGGCACCAGAGTCTTGTTGCAACAGCTGCCAGATTGTATTCATCATGCAAAGAAGTATTTCTTTTTGTTTATTTTGAAATTCGTACTTCCATTTGATGTACCTACTTTTTGCTAGGGCATGAAAGAGGAATGGGGAACAATTGCTTATCTCCTGTCCCACCCAGGCATCTTTTCTTCAGGCTCTGATGTTGTTCATTTGCAAGCTGTTCCATAATCTGTCATCAGGGAGGCCGTACCTCGTTTAGCCATAGCTGTAAACAGAGATAATTCCATTTTCTCATGCTAATCTGCATTTACTGATGCCAAGTTTAATCTGCTAGTTTATTTTCTGATCACACAGTAGCATAAGGTAGGTACTTTTGCAGCTTTGGAGTTGACTATGCCAAAATACTTCCAAACCACTGAGACTTTGTTATTTCTCTACCCAGTGCCTTCCTCAAATCACCCGTGAGTGTGTTAAACAGCACAGGCCTCACAAGACTCCTGTGTCACTCTAATGGTAAGCACCTTCCATTATAACAACCACTACTGCTGCACATTGTCTCAGCTTCTAACCAGCCACTGGTTTACTAAAGACCATCCTCCCTCATCCCCAGAAAGACCAGTTGCTTTAAGAAGCTCTGATAAGAGACCATGTCAGAAGCTGTTTGAAAATCCGAGGACACCATACACACTGGAACACCCCAATCCACAGGCCTGCAGAGCCTTTCAAGTCCTTGAAGATTCGTCAAGTGCAATTTCCTGTTACAAAAGACATGTTGACTGCTCCACGTTCATATAAAATCACGGGCCAAATAATTCTAATCTATATTATTTTTTTGGCGGCATGGCACAATACAAAGCCAGATTTTGGTCTGCTATTCCCCGAGCTCCCTGGAACTCTTGTGCAAGTTGGCATTGTATCAGCCCTATCTATACTCTGTTAGGACTGAGGAGGTTTTCATTGAAAGAATGCAAACTAGTGTTAATAATTCAACAGTTTCTCCCCCGAATCCCTCTTGGGCTCTAACATACTGGTCCCTGCAGTCAGTTATTGCTCACTGCGTTCATAAATTCTCCCATTAATAGTTGAGTTTGAGATGGGTCCTGGTAAAGAACCCATGAGGAGCATAGATGCCTCAGAAACTCATTTGCTTCTTTCTGCTCCACCTTCTGCAGGACATTCTTTCACACCCCGGTCTTCAAGGGTTTTTGTAGACTTTTAGACAAGCATCTTATTCCCAACATATTTGGAAAAGAACTGTTACTTTTTATACTTTCTGAAAGCTGTTCCCCTAAGTTTCTGGCGTTTCAAAGTGTTTGTTCTGTTCTGTCTTCCTCACTTGGTCATGACTTCAGCTTTTGGAAGGATGCCTCTGACTTTAGAGCCTTCCTTCCCTGCTGTTTCACATCGTAACTTTTCTCTCTCTCGGTTGGCTTTTGATAGGGCCGAGGCATTTGCTCTGCAGTATAGTGCCTTTAAATAATCTTCACACTACCTACAAACATTTCACCCTTTTCACTGCTCCTTTCAGTTTCTTCTTAAAAAGCTTCCTCATTATGATGTACTTTCCCTTTTGAAATCAAATATCACCTCCCTGAAGTATTTGGCTTGGATTACTTCTGCAAGGATCTACAAGTACGCTTGTGTTCACACTTACAGAGGGCTCTTGCCAGTAAAATTTTGTACCAAGTCCTCCACTATTCCCAAGAGAAAGTCAAAAATATCTTCCTCTCCCTGGGCTGCCTGACCAGATGTTTCCCAAAGGTGTGATTCGTGATGTCCAAGAGGACTGGGTGCCTGTTTTCTCCCACTGTGTTTCCTACTTTAAAGCTACATACTCTCTCTTATTCTATACTTTTCCTATCTACACATTCTGAGAATTTCTAATCTCAAGGACTCCGTCATTAATAGAGTTATTTTCCTGATTTGACATTTAGCTCTAAGACACTGCACTACTCCCCCATCGGTTTGAAGTATCATTTTTATATAACCTATAACTCGGCTTTTAGAGTCTTCCGATTGGCGTTTTCCTTCCATCAACTTTCTTATAGCCAACAGTCTCACATAAAGCCCAAACTCTCGAGGTCATCCACCTTATTTCTTGATATTCTGTCTAGAAATATACACACGTTTGGTCCAATTTCCTACTTTTTTCGTGTTAAGTCAATGCTAATCTAAAGGTAAAACTGTCACGAAAAAATGACAAATGGAACAGGGTGGATATAAGTTTTAGTGATAATACTGAACAGCAACATTCAAGAAGAGCTGGGAAGTGCTGCTTGAGCAAGTATCTAATAAATTCTCGCATCAAGCATTTTAGTTTTTTCTGGACTTCTAAAGTTTTTCTGCTATTATCTGCCAACAACAAAAACCTACCGATCTGTATGACAGAAAAAAGAACCAGCAAGTATATTTTCTACTAGTCGCTACAGATGAGAGACAAGATCTGTATTAATTAAGCCAGCAGCCCCAGGGGAAGGAGGAAAATCTTCTGATGTCTTGATTTTGGGGTCAACTTATATATGCGAGAAACTTATATGAACATGACAATATACTCTGAAATTTTTCTGTGTTTATTATAACTTCAATGTGTCCCTGAAGCAATCCACTAAAGTACACAAGAACGGACCCAATGGTCTGTGCTTCTGAAGTCCCTTAAAAGAAAAAAAAAACCAAAGAAGAGTAATTTATCATACAGAGCTACATGAAAGCCTAGAGGGGAAGAAAGCCAGTGAAATCACTAGAGGAAGGCTGCATCTACTGGACTGAATAACTTATTTAGATACTGAGAAAAACAAATGCAGTTACAACCTGCTGTTGGATTTTGTTTCCTATCACCCAAAACCTGACATGCGATAACCTGCCACTCTGGAAAAGGGGCTAGTTCAGCTTATTGCTCGGTTTATCATGCTGAGTTTTCCCTGTTCGTTCTACAGAAAATGTGAAAATTATTAATGACTCTTGAAGAAGGCTAATTATATTTAGCTGATCTTCATCACCTAAGTACAGAATAACTGTTTGCAGTAAATATATAAATAGTAAATATATAAACATCAAGAAAGATGAATCCACAGGACAGAACCAGTTCTGCTCACCTCAAAAAGTTAGAAATAATTGCTGTCTTTGAAAGTTCAGCATCAAACACATCACTGAATGAAACATTTTCTTTAAAACCTCAAAGAAAAGCAGCAAACGACAGGACCTTGCAAGCAGTTGATTGTCATTGCTCACCCCACTCTTCCTGTTGTAGTTCGTGTCGATGCTGATCATGTTTGACACCTCAAAATGGCATGTCAGTAAGAAAATAAGCTATAACTGAAAACTGCTCAGTAAGTATGATTTTGTTTTTCAAACACCTGTTACCCTGCCTTTTACCGAAGCCTAAAATGAGAAAAGTAAAGAAATTGCTGAAAAACCGCATGCTGCACACAACGTTACAGACAACATTTTTAGGTGAAAGGCTAATTCCTGACAGAAGGAAAGACAAAGTTATCAGAGAGAGAACGGAAACCATGAGCCCTACTATTACACACGCTGGTTAAACATGTCAGATGACTGAACAGCGAGGTATGAAGTGGGATTTGTGCATCGGTAAGTGCTATCGGTCGCTCGGCGGAGCCCTGAGTTACCCTGCCTCTGGTCCTGAGGCTGCTGAGGGTGTACCGTGTTCCCTTCCCACACCTACCACTAAAAACAGCACAGGAAATAAAGTGAAATGATTAATGTTTCCCAGTTATTGCACTGTATTTCATGCCGTATTTTAAACTGTCTCCAGTAACACCTACTACCTACCGCTCTAAACCACCCCGCAGGAGCCGCGGGACCTGCCGGTCACCTGCCTCGCAGTCACACTTCTTACCGTTGGGAGTGCAACGCCCAGTAAGGAGGACGCCAAAAGGCAGGACCCCGGCCAGCCCGACCCACCGCTTCCCACGGCCTCTGTTACTCACGGCAGTAACAGTAACCCCGGGACAGCCCTTCTGTCCCACCTCCGAGACGCAGCTGCAGGTCCAGCACGGGGACCACCGCACGGACTTCTCCTGTTAAGAATTTCAGCTGTACATTTAAAGCGTTTACACTTTCATTTATCATAAAGCCTACCAGTAGAATAACAAATACCAAAGAAGGCAAATTAATGCAAAATAAAGGAACGTGCAAGACAGCGTGAGAACAGGTTTAAGGGGGAGGGGAAATGTTTTACATCATCTTCCAGAGTAAGTTGAAGGAATTCTCAGTGCTCAGGACAATATGGCCCAAGGGAAGTGGTAATGGGAGAGAAATAAATTCTTTCACCGCTGGATTGAAATCCAAGTCAGGCTGGCAGTAGCCAAGAACCATTAGCCTGACATCTGCTAGCTGTTTGGTAACCCATGTGAAGCGAGTTATATTCCTTAGTGTCCACATCACAGTCCCACTAATTGGCACCACGTTGGCAATCTAAACAGAGAAGTTAAAGTCTGAACATACAGCAAGCATGAGCTACAAGATTAGGCAACTTCACTTTTGAGTACATGTGTGGTAAACTATACATTTGGTACATGTAACTCCACCTAACTGCCCCACCATCCTGTTCTGCCCTCAGAATAAAATCGCAAATCCAAGCAAGCCAAGAAGCTGTCAGCATTCCCTTGTCGAGCATGCAGTTTCTGAATTAGTAAGACACATTATTAAGTTCATTACTATTCAGAGTAACGAGCAACTGCTTCAACTTTAAGCAAAACACTATATTGCATAAAGTTAAGTATCAGCTAAAGTGTTTGAATAATAGGTACCAGTATTCGTTAAAATAATACCTTTTTTTAACTTCAGTTTTTAACTCAAAAATGCAACACTCACTCAAAATGCAACGACAATATAGTCTCATAAATCCCAGATAACACCACGGCTCTTTTCTTTTTGTCTTTCCTTCTTCTGCAGCTTCCCAACAAAGAAAGAGTACAAAGGAACAAAGCTGACCCAAGAACAAGACCCATTAGCTTTTAGAAAATTATCCTTTGTATTGCCCCATGGTAAAACATTTGTGTCTGAGGACAGAAAAAAAACCCATCCAATAAAAGCAAATTGGTTTTTCATATCAGCTAAATATGGCAGCATAAAAACCTGGCTAAACTGTGAAGGAAGAAAACTCATTTACAGTTTAGAAACTGTTCCTGATGTTTACACATCACTACAGTTTAAAGAACTGCTGATGATGGGAACATAATGAAAGCTGTTGGGCATGAAAGGAGAGATAACAAAGCCAAAAGAAACATCTTTGCCAGAACTCTACCAGAAAACTGAATCACACAGTAACTTAGGTTGGGAGGGACCTCTGGAGGTTTCCAATCCAACCGGCTGCTCAAAGGATGGCCAACTCCAAGGTCGGATGAGGTTGCCCAATGATGTTTTAGGTGAAAGCACAACACAGGACAATGCCCTGCAAAATCCAGGTATACAGACATTGCTCTTGCTAGCCGAATACCCCTTTCATTTACCACTGCTCCAGAAAGATTCATGTGCTAAGCTGTTTTGAGAAGGACTAATGGCCAGCTGCCATTAAGAACAGTGATAAACTGAAAAGGAAACAAACCTAATCTACATATCCATTAGTACCAGAGTTTGGAGAACTTAACTTGGTAGAATGCAGACTTGAGGACAGGAGACAGAGAGCTTGGAAAGCACAGTCCTCCCAGGATCCATGTTTTACCTTATGTTGGAAAGGTATGCTCAGAAAAACACAGGCAGTGGTAAAAGGCAACCAACCACCCACCCCCCTGGTAAGTCTGCATTCCACAGCCACGTTCAAAGGGATGGATTTTTTTCCTTCTTGTGCAAGAAACACTTGTAGAGTTAACATCCACAGAATTCGACAGCATCTAAGTTGTCTTAAACATGAACAGCCTGCTTCTTTTAGCACAGGCTGCTAACCACCACCTGGTTTACCTGTCCTCTGACACAGCCAGACCAGTTCAGCTTCTACAAAAACATGCTGATGGTTTCTGGCACACATGCTGCCAAGGATTTTGTGTTCTTTTTTCAAGACCTTGGTGGACCAAGGGATCTGCCTGATACAGCAAGACCACTCCTTCCTCAGAGCACATGGTCAGGCCTGCTAGCTGCTTCAACCTTCTTTTTCCCATCACTGACTACTAAAGCCCCTAAGGTGGATCTTATCTTACTCTCTTCTATAACTCTGAGAAGTAGAATAGGATCATGCCACATTTTTTAAATGCCAGACAAATTCCTTCTGCTTGAAGACACGTTATTATTAGCTCCCTTTAAAAATTCACACCACTGCAAATAATTATACTGACACTTGAGGTGGGTTCTGCTGTGCTGACACCTGAAAGAGAGTTAAGGGAGACTGCGATGACTGGAGAAGAGAAGACGGAGAGGGGATCTCATCAATACTATATAAATATCTAAAGGGGGATGGCTAGAGCAAGAGGCCAGACTCTTCTCAGTGGTGCCCAGTGACAGGACGAGGGGCAAGGGGCACAAACTGGAACAGGGGAAGTTCCATCTCAATATGAGGAAAAGCTTCTTCCCTCTGAGGGTGATGGAGCCCTGGGACAGGCTGCCCAGAGAGGGTATGGGGTCTCCTCTGGAGAGATTCCAAACCTGTGTGGACACTATCCTGTTCACCCTGCTTGGGGTGGTCCTGCTCTGGCAGGGCGGATGGACAAGGTGGTCTTTAGAGGTCCCTTCCAACCCCTACCAATGTGTCAATCTGTGAAAAGTCAGACACACATTACTGACACACATTTCTCAACACTGGGAAATCTTAAAAGCATTGACTTCTGTGAACCTGTGACTGCCAGGAGTCTAATACATGCTGGAAGAAGCCAGGCTAGCACCAAACGTAGGTAGCACAGCTGTCCTGCCTTTGGTTGCATTCAGTTCACTGAGCTGCCAGTTCAGGATGTACTAAAGTAAACCTTCACAACTAATTCATGATGCTACAGGAGTTAGTTCCATGATAAGGTCCAAGGAAAGGTTATCATCAAATGTCGTAGTGAGCTGCTTTATTGAGCAGCTCTAACACGCACTTCTGAACCTTCACATAGGTATCAAGTAAGCATTGATACTCAAATACATGTTTTCTCACAAAACCAAGTGTAGAAATAATACCAAATTCATGAGTTTCCTGAGAGTAATTCCTCTCTGCTTGGAAAACAGGAGGGGTCCAAGAAAGAAATCCTTCTCTGCAGGGGAGGGAGGCAGGAAGGAAGGAAATGTGAATTACATACACCTCTGGATAAGTCCTCCTTTAAAAAAAGGAAGGAAATTAGAGTTAACTAAAAAGAGAACGTTTAGCTTCACTGCACAAGCTGGGGGGGGAAACAAAACCCCGAGGAAATCCTGGCTAAAGATAATGCTGCCTCCTCCTGCCACTGCTGGGCTTTCCCCAGCCATTGCGACGGCGAGGGGTGAAAGGTCCATTTTACACCTTGGCATTCGCAGCACCACTTTGAAGTTACCTACAAATCAGAGTCATTATTTGATGGTCACCTCTCCCCTAGGTCATCCTACACTTTTTTGTAATAGGGCTGTTAAAAAACATGTGTTTTCACTTTTTTTTTTTTTATTAAAAAAGGATAACTCATAACTGAGCAGAAACAAAGGCTCTGTTGATACAACATGTGGATTAAATCTGAAAGGAGAAAGAAAGCTGTTCTGTTAAACTGACAATCCTGCACAGAGGGCTTATATCTAAATTGGTGTAATAAATCAATAGGAAAGATTTCTCTTTGGCTGAAACAACCATTTATTTAGGCATGGAACAAGAGCATTTTAAAATCGCTCTGGACACTGTACACAAAACGGTTTCTTCAGTTTTGTTCTTTTTTGCTTTCTTTTACGTTTTAAGTATATCCCCAAAGTTTTGCATTTGCTTTACTTAAAAATATTTACTTTCTGGCGCTTAAACCTACGACGAGTCAGCCAGCCAGCACCAGTGGGCTCTTAGCTAAACTGCTCCTACTGAGGAAAAAAAAAAAGAAAGAAGTTTCTTGGTACACCTACTTTATTACATTAGGCAGAAGACTGGCCTACAGTTATGCTTTCCCCCATTATGCTCCTCTCCTGTGTTTTTATAAAACATGTTCTACCTCTTCCCTTAAATTGTATTAGTGGTGGATTTTTCACTCTTATTTAAGCAGGAAACACTCTCCAGTTATTGCTACCTACCCATATCAGACAGTAGTCTGGCCCACAACATCTTCTGAGACCAACACAGTAACCTGCAGTATCAGAACGCTGATCTGCGCATAGGCTAATGGCAGAAGGTGCTCAAGAAGCTACAGTCACAAGCCATCCTTCAGATACTGCCCAGAAACACACGTTTGGTCTCCAGACCCTAAAAAGAGAAGTCGCTGCTGATGGCCACCAAAAAATAAGGAAGACTTGGCAGAATACTCTAAGTACGATGCTGATTGTAACTACAGATGGGACCAAGAACTGCAACCGCCTTTTTTAATAAAAATCAGATGGTACCTGGAGCTGATTTCATGGCTAATGCAAAGATGACACTAGCATCTAGTAATCACATTTACTACATCATGCCATCAAGATGGCATTGGCCAACCCATGCTAACACGTCACCACACATCTCTAGCTAGTCTTCAAAGAACGACAAAGACCCAAAACACAAATCATCACAGAAATAAACCTTCAGTTCCACAGAAATGTTCTGTGAGAAAATACTTGTAGGAGATGCTACTCAACACCGGAGGAAAGCACTTCATATGAGCATGATGGAACTCCTCCTCAGCATGATCTGGAGATGTCACTGGCTGCTAGACTGCTGTTATGTTTTAGAACACCCAAACTGTACACACATGAAAGGGCATCTACATGTGGGAGGGAGTATAACACTGCGGGGGCAAGATCCGGGCTGAAGCCTCTGTCATTCAAATATCATTTACAGAAATCACAAAAGCTGAGCTCTTCAAAACCATTAAAAAAACCAGTCCCCAGCCCCACAGATGAGAATGCATTAGGCTCAGTAACTGGGGTTTTTTCCTACCAGTGAAGTCCTTATTCCATTTCACCTTAAATTCCATTTGCCAGTCAGGCAAGTAAAAGCTTCCTCAGAAACCCCAGCCGATGCAGTCACTCGGACACCATCCCTGACAGGGTGCAAAGCCAAGACCTTCCCGCAAGAGCTGCTCACCCTGACCCAAGCAACTGCCTTACAATCCACAGGAGTCTCTCCACAGTCCTCCCTTCCATACACCTCCAGCCACCCACCCGGTACCACGTCTCAGCTCAGCTTCTGCTGCTCCTCTCGTACCCTCTAATTGAGCCAGACATGAAGGACTGCTGAGAAGGAACATCTCAGCGTTCCTTCCTTATTCCAGGCAACCATTCTTCACCAAAAAGCTAACAAGGAGCCATACCAGTGGAAAAGAAAGGGAAGATGCAAGAGGACACTAAATACTAGGAGAGGAAGAAGATAGCCAGACAGGTATTTGTTCTTATTAGTCTGCTTTTTTTTCTGGAGAAGCAGAGTCTTGTGGCCATTAGCGTTGATGAAAGCACTACACAGTTCTCTAGGACACCACGTAAAGCACTACCTGCTGGCTGTGGCATAGAACCTACTCTGATACTCTCAGGATGACAACATCTGCCATCTTCAACCTGTAGATGAAAAGCTGTCACCCCTGAGCAAAGCCAAACTCCTGGCCAGAACGACGCGCCAGTCCCAGCTGGAAGGAACACCTCCCAGTAAGGAGATGGTCGGTCAGCCAGACAACTGGTTTCTGTTCACAGCTGTCGCTGCCCTGTTCTGCGACCGTATTTAAATCACATCCCCACCCAATGCCTCTTCTCTCATCTCCAAGAGGCACACGAGCAGCACCGATGAGTAGCTACGTAGAACCCAGCTACCAGCAGCGGTGCTAACAGAGAGGTGGGAATTTGGAGGCTAAGCAAAGCAATCTAACAGCTGAGGTTTATGCTGCGTCGGCACGGTTCCAGCATAGGAAACACGCACTTTGGTTTTGCCAAGCCTATCCAGGGTGGGTATGATTCAGTGCTAATTGCTCAGAAAAATGTTTCAAGTCACACCGGTTTGGTACCTTTTTTTTTAAAAGCAAAACAAGGTATGTTTTGGACAAAAGTTAAGATCGTGTTTATGTTTACAGACAATCTGACTCCTGCATATAAAGAATGTTTCTCCTTGGACAAAAACCTAAAAACATCAAGAAAAGTCAAAAGTAATGCAAATGATCTGGCTTTATAATCTTGCCAGAACAGAAGAAGCACCAAAGCGGTTGAGCAATAACCATGGCCTTAAATCTGACTTCCCAGACTCCTGCTTTGTTCAATATTTTTAATTATATTTTCAAAACATTCGAAACCACTTCAGATTTCAAAGCACAGTTATATACATTGATTAATTCTCCCAAGGTAAGAATCGTTATCCTCTTCATTACAGAAGGAAAGTGAAAGAAGACACAATAAGCTACGTGTCAAAGGCACAGAAGGAACAGGGTTGGAATTAAAACCCAAAAGTTTCTGAAGCAACTCACTGTTTCTAAAGGACGTAATTTTTTTTACAATGATAGCAACAATACAAAGAAAAGTTCCAAAATGGATATACATTTAGGATCAAGGCAGTTTGGGGGGTAAAGGCCATGAGAAAAGCAAGTTAATTTAAATTAAATTAATCCACATTTGGAAAACTATAGTGAATTATTTAATAGATTGTTGCTACGTTCATCACACAGCACAGGCATTAAATCAGCCCGCAATGCAGCCAGTCTTGCCTTGCATGGCAAGGTAGTGAAGCAGATAGGGTGATCCATCTCGGGCTTCTGCTCCGGGGAGGCAAACTGCTTTTGCATCAGGACTTTCCTCTGCAGAGTAGGTGGCGAGCGCTGTCTGACAGCGTCTCCCCATGCGTTATTCAAGAGTGCCCTCTAACGAAGCCGCAGCTCCATTTCAGAACACGTACAAGGGAGACTAGAAAAACCCAAAATGAGACTTTCCAGAAATTTCTCATTAAACACCAAGTGTTGTCTCCATTTGAACAAAAGGGGAAAACAGATGATGTCCACTAACTGGTGACTGCTCCCGCACAGACATTTTATACTTCCTTGCATTATGCAAGCCCTCATTGGTAAATATCTCAGCAGGCAGCAGGACTCAAGAGAAAGACGGGAAAATTCAAAGCTGTCCCGTTCTGAGAGAAGAAAGGATGCTGGATCAGATGGGGTCCCAGGGCAGTTAACCCTGTACAACTTTTTAAGATATACTGAGTTCTACACAATCGACTTTATCTGTAAGGAGCCGCTGGGTTAACTTTTCAAACTAGGCTGTAGTTAAATTGATCTTTGAAAAAATAAGGGCCATCAGGAATGAAGTTCACAAATCAAAATGGAATCCTCATACATCTATTCCCTAATACACTGCTGCACCATAAAATATGGCTTATTTGAAAGGACGTCTTCATCTAAGAGTGGTCACACAAACTACAGGGATGAAACAGTATTTGCATCAAGTTTCTAAGACACTTGACCTATTGTCAAGTTCACTTTCACCTACCCACATAAACTAAGAAAACATCCTGCAAACAAAAGATGTCTGTATTACCTTCAGAAACAAACTCCACACAGAAAAGCTGCTACTGATCCTCAGAACAGAAATTGTAATAATCTCAACGTCAAACTGTCGAATCAGACTGTTCCACTTAAAAGACCTACCTACAAATCCACAATGCGGGCACAGCCGCTCGGTGTGGGACCAGCACAGCCACAGCACCCCACCCTGCCCTCTCCTGCGCACCCCGTCCTGCCCCACTTGCTTGTCCCCAAACACCCAAGCTACGAGCACACGGTGAAAGAAAGCGACAATGCAATCAAAGTGGAAACGATTCTTTTCTAAGCTCAGAAAAGACCAAGACTGGCAAGAGGCAGGAATTCCTTAAACAGCACTGCCCCACCTTGCCCAACGTGGAGCTTCCCCGACCCTGCCAAGGGCCTCGGAGCAAACTGGGGTGCGGAGACACAGAAACTCACCCCTGAAGGATGGTGACGGTGTTATCTGCCAGGTGACGTCAGGGGAATTCCGCTGCCACCGCAGAGCTGCAAGGAAGCAAACAGGCCTGTTAACGTGCCGAGGGTTTTGTACACGTACCAACGCAGCGCCCAAGCTCCGCTGGAGCAGCCCTAACTTACACCTCTCACTACACGCTGTCGTGGAAGGAGATCGGCAGGCACCAAACGTGCGCTTGAACAGGAGCCTGACGTACCTGCCAACGTTTCTGCTTGTTCCTAGACACCTTTTACTGTAACGTTCAGAACACGTGGCCGAGAGTCACAAAAACCTAACGAGAACATGATACCGATGTTATAAAGCATCGCCCTGATCCAGGCAGGTTATCCGCTTCAACAAACAGAACAGCATCAGGAAACCTCCACTCCCACCCACCCGAATGACCCAGCAGCTACCGCTGCTTACAAAACAAAACCCAAACAACAACGCTTTCAACTACATGGCGAATACAAACCTGCTCTGCACAGCCTGAGACGGCAAGCAGTCAGCCTGCAAAGCAAAATGGCGCTCGCCTGCTCAGAAAGCCAAACCCACGTCCCGGTAGTCTGTAGCAGCGGGAGATTTTAGTCCACAAGGAATATTTCAATATTAATGGANGAGGGCAGACCTGATCGCTCTCTGCAGCTCCCTGACAGGAGGGGTGGGCAGGGGAGGTTGGTCTCTGCTCCCCAGCACCAAGGGATGGGACAAGAGGGAATGGCCTCAAATGGCTCCCGGGGAGGGTCAGGTTGGAGCTTGGGGAAAATCCCTTCCCCGACAGAGGGGTCAGGGCTGGGGACAGGCTGCCCAGGGAGGGGGGGGTCCCCATCCCTGTGGGGGTTCAAACAGCGCGTGGCCATGGCACTGCGGGACAGGGGACAGGAGCCATGGGGGGGTTGGGTTGATGGTTGGACTCCATGATCTTAGAGGGCTTTGCCAACCTTAAAGGTTCAGCAATTCTAGGATTTTCCGAAAATTTACCGGCAACTGTATGACCTAAAAGAATCCAAACGGAGCGGTTTTACACAGCAAGTATTTCCCAAGTATCCCCCAAGCAGTGCAAAGTTCCTCCTGTGCTCTCTCACATTTTCAAACGTCCCCCGCAGCACTGCTGTGCGCCAGCCAACTCCTTTCCTGACACAACAGCTTCTTCCTGAGGAGATTCAGGCAGAGTTTGACATTAAAAGGATCAGCAGCGGATAGACAGTGCTCTGGATGCTTTGAAAAAGAGACTTTTCTTGCACGAACATGTAACCCAAACAAGGCCCAATGAATCTGGGTGAAAATCAAAAATTATCATAAAGCGCCTTTTGAACTATAGAGCGGAAAGTTTCCGCACAGAACGAAAAACATAGGAAAACGTAAGAGCAAAAAACCCTCTGAAATCAGTAATTGAACAGTTACGTACATCACTATAAGGGTAACTCCTACTGTAAAATATTCTGCTCTTTGAAGACAAAATGAGCAACAGCCAGGAATTAATCACGTTGTATGGGTATAGCTAGCCATAAAATAGGAAAAAAACAGCATTATTTCAATTCGAAAAGAACGGTCTAACATGACAATAGTCACGCATTTAAACTTCACATAAAGTGTGACCATATTCTTGGTAGAGCTGGAGATGTAATAAAGAAGAATTTATTTAAAAGCATGAAATACATTTCGAGCTAGAGGCTCTTCTGCTCTAGCTTGGTAACACAGAACAAAACCCACCGTAACGCTACGCTTGGCAACACGCACTGAGTAACACAGAGAGGAGCTGTGCCCGCAGGAACAGCAGCTCCCAGCTCTGCACCAGGACGCCAACGTTAACCACACCTTAAATATCAGTGTCAGAATTGGTTCTAGTGCTGGTCCTGTTCAAATGTCCATGCAACCTAAATTAGAACTTCCCTTGCTTAATTCTTCCATTATTTATATCTACTTTTTCTTCATTAGCAATTTGCTTCTTCCAGATCCGCAGTGTCGCAGCTTTAAGTACAGGGAACACACAACTTTGTGCCAGTGGGACACGCTGGTCAGAGAAGGAACAGGACCCTCATGCTTTATAGGTGATAGGACAGAAGTTGAGGGATTTTTAGCTGCTTCTGGTACGACCACATCCCAAAACACTTAAGTTTTCTTTAGTTTCATCGACCCACCTATTTCTTGCACAAGACACTGCAAAGAGGATTACTCTGTAAGAATTAGTAGTAGATGAACGTTTTTTCTTCTGTGCAAATGCCTTTGACAACAGCCATTCCCTCAACCAGGTCGATTCATACTTAGAGACAACACCAAGGACTGTGCCCAGAGCATCATCCCAAGCAAGTGGCAAAGTTGAGACAAAAGAAGTTATTAATTAGGTGAACAGGGGGTACCTGCATGATTTTTATCTGCACATCATAAAGCACCATCGCCCCAAATCACCCAGCAGGCAGCGGGCACTGCTGGGAAGACGGGACATCCTGCTGATCTGAGACGGCTGGATGAGCCTCTCACCTTCCAGGCCCAAGTTAACGCCATTTGGGCATGTTGCAAATCCTTCACAGGGATTCACAAAAGAAACAAGACTTCTATTTTCTGGGAAAACAGCTTTTCAGGCTTCTCTTCCAAAAGAAGTCTAACTGGAGTTTCTCTTCAGCTCTCTTTTATCTCACTCTCCCTCTTTCATTTTTCCTGCAAGAATTTTTCATTTTATCACTGACTTCTACCATAGTTCTTCGTACACTGTTTTAGTTTCTTACACATTAGTTCTATTAAAAGATGAAAATGGGAAACAGCAAGATGTTCAGCACTTAGGGCATCTCCTATTTCCGTCAATGTAATTCTGTTCCTCTCACAGGCTACTCCGTTCCTCTACGGCCACCCCTTCCTCCAACGCACGTGACTGCAACGGGGAGCTGCTGGAGGAGAACACCACTCTTAATTCCAATGAAATTGGCCTCTGTCAAACTGTTTAGTAAGTCCCAAGGTGGCCTGTGCCCAAGCCCTCTCCTCTCAGGCTGCAGCACTTCACACATCAGCAAGTTATTTAAGGCAAGTACAATTAGTTGTTCACAGGAGCAACTGCTTTGGTTGTCAAAGAGGAGAAACGCACAGACCTGCTCCTCTCACCAACCGTGAACTGATGCACCTACCTCTGCGTTAAGCACCGAGCTATACCATCCCAGAGCTTCCTTGCAGAGCGGAACAGAGAACTCACAACGCTGAGCGTGTTTAGGGGGACCGCTCGCTTCCGTCCCTCACCTCCCTCCCCTTGGAGCACCGCAGCAATGACACTCCTCAGCTCCGCCGCGTCCTGTGTGCCAGGGCTTACATCACAGACCAACGATACTTTGGGTGGCCGGAAAGGAACGCTTTGAAGTTGAGTCCTTCTGAACGTCCACACGTGCCCTGGCACTGCACATCTGTCCAAGGGGGTTCCACAGCAGCAGCGTCTCCAACTGCCCCAACGCAGCGAGCAGAGAAGCTTGCTGCAACTGCGACGCTGTAAGCACACCGACAAAACTTTGTGCAGGCAGGTTTTCTTCTAACAGACAGCGTTATGGCCTTAAACCTCCAAACAGAGCGTTTCTGATGGATCATTTGCTTTCCAGAATAAGCATCGTGCTGGTTCTACCCCACACTAAAATGTTATTACTCCTGCTCCACTGCATACAGTGCAATGGGACCCGAAGTCACGGCGGGCAGCGACGCTTGTGCCAAAGAGCTGACACACGGCCCGTTTCCACGTAAAAGCAGGGCGGCAGCAAGCCCCCAGAGCACACCGAAACGCACAGGGCTACCGAAGAGGCAGAGTTTCACTATTCACAGAACCACAGCGAGATTTGTTTATTTATTTTCGTTTAAAAACCACAGTTCCAGAATGAGTCAACAGATCTTCCAGCTGATCCCATCATCCAATATGCTTTTATAAAACCTACTACTCGACAGCGCTCTCATCCTACTGAAACAATACATTGAGACAAACGGATCCCAAAATCCCTCCATAAGAACCCGATGAGATAAACACGGTGCCAGCAGAAATGCCCAGCATGAAAGCTATGCTCTTGCTGAGGGTGAAAAACTTGTAGGATGCCTTAACAAATCCAACTTGGCTGGAAATCCTTTCCTGAGCTCAAATCTGGATCAGACTGCAAACATATAGGGGAGACAGAGCAAATGAGGGAGGGGGTTCTTTGAGCTAGCGTAGCACACCTGTCTGCCCAGCTCAGTGTCTGCTCTCTGTGGTCAAACTCTGACGATTTAAAGAACAGTGGAGGTAGAAACACACGACCTTAATCTAACTTTCCTCTGTAACAGCTGCTTGCAGAATTCCCCCTTGAAGCAGAAGTTCATCCAAAAGCATAAGATTGCTTAAATCTATCTTAATTTAGAACTACAGCCCTTCGAGCAACATCAAAAAAAAAACCAAAAAAACTACCATGCTTTCTGCAGCCAAGCAGCTGAAGAAGTACAGAGTCCCAACGGAGACTCGCTGATAATCTCACTGATTTCCCCCAAACCACATGGGCATCCTTGCACCAGTGAGTTGCCCAAGATTTCAGGTTTAAGCCCATCTTCCAAACTATTACCATTTCAGCTTAAGAGCTCCAAACAATGTCAAACCTTTCACCTCTCCTGTAAACTATTCCTATAATTAACCTCCATCACTGCTAGGAAATTGTGTCATATTTAAAAGAATTTGTGTAGCTTTGACTTTCAGTTACCGGATCTCATTACGCCTTTGTTGGAAGAACTGAAAACATTCAGCTATCAGATAACTTTCCCATAGGCATGGATTTCCACAGCGCGGCTGAGTCACTTCTCAGCCCTCTTCTCTTGGATGTGTCTGAATAAACCGAGTTCACCGAGTCAGTTCCACGGCTTGCTTTCCAGAACCAGCGCATTTTTGTGGCCTCCTCTGAACCCTCCAGCATTTTCGTACCTTACTCAAGAGCTACTGTAACTGGAGATTACGTTCTAGCAGCCTGTTCTAACAACACCACGTGCACAACATGATGGTGCCAACTTGATTCCCTTTAGAAAAAGAAGAAAACAAAACAAAACAAAACAAAAAATCAAATCAACTCTTCCCACAAGAGTGAAGTTCAAACTGAGTCACTGATGCAACTAAATCCTGCAGCTAAACTCTGCCACCTCTGTGTTCGTGGCAGGAAGCGCTCGTGGTTTCTAGGTTTCACATGGCCTTTTTCGTTATGTTAAGATCCTTCTCCCACGTGGAACCATCTAACCAGGAAGGTCAGACCCGGCTACGGCAGCGTCACCTTGTCACATCTGCCATCAATAAAATCTAACAAAGGTTACAACCCTTCTGGATCATTTCAGCCAGTATTTGAGCAAAGAACTGGTGAGGGGAAGAGGTGACTGGCAACCGCCCACTCATTTACACCTCCCGATCAACAATCAAGACGCAGGATTTGTTCCTAAGGTCACTCTTAAATCTTGCCTTGCTGCCGCACACCACCACCTTGCTTAATTAAACTGTCAGGTCACGCGAGAGGCGAATTCCTCGGAGAATTTCATGTACATGACACTAACTGTACCAACAGCTGGCTGCGGGTCGCACCCTGGCCCCCTCCTCAAGAAGGAACGGGGGGAGGATGTTATTTAGCCTTTAATCTCCACATTCAGTGTATTTCTCTCCTC
>VWZZ01008053.1:0-13686 GCA_013399095.1 Psophia crepitans
AAAGTGTGGTCGGGCATCGGAATCAGGGAGGTGCCCATGGGGGTGGTGGAGTCACCATCCCTAAGGGTGTTTGAAGAAAGATTGGATGTGGTACTTAGGGGCATAGTTTAGTGGATAATAGGTGGTAGGGCGACGGTTGGACTAGATGATCCTGGAGATCTCTTCCAACCTTAATGATTCTATGATTCTATGATTCTATGATAACTGTCCCCCCTAAAAATTAAAACTTTAAGTTAAAAACACCTCATCATTTTTCTAGCACTATAATATGATTCCTAGAGCTCCAGCGCATGTAGTCATACTACAACCAATGATCTGAAATCAGTTCATACTGTCTTTCATAATTTTGTTGTCATATCAAAAATCCTTTGAATTATAGCAGTAAAATCAACCACTCAGTAAAAATCGCAGCGGAAAACATTTGTTTGCCTGAACTGAATTATATTTCACTTATGTTTCAGGCTCAACGTTTCTTTCCTTATGCTTTAACATTATACGAATCTTCAGGTTAATTTTTAATTCTTTCTAAAATTGATTAATTCTGGTCCCAGTTCATTGAAACCATTCCTTGAGTTTTAAAGCAGATCTTGAATTCTTGGTTCTTTGTTCTGTAGCAGCTTCTAGGTGCATGAACTTATACACTTGAAAGAGAGGGTTAATCTTCATGATATTTTGGTTCTTGCCTTTAAGTAGCTCTTGGTTAATTTAGACAACTCTGGGACACTAGGGTATAATGAAGTGACATCCAAAAAGCACCGTGCCGTACAAGCTCATAAGGCTTTCATAAATAACATAAGCAACTACTGCAGACTATACTCTTTTATCTAATTAATGGGCTATGCATGCCTGGAATGACTAGCCTTTCACATTTTCCTTCTGTTAGTTTTCTAATATGATAGGAGATGAAAATATATTACACATCTTATTATGACTGTTTTGCCTGTGGGGAAAGAAAGTAATTGCATGCATTTTGGTCAAACTTATCAAGTAAGTAGAAATGAAAGGAACTTGTTTGTAGCACAAGAAAGTCATACTCCTAAACTAAGCGACCATTACAATTGCACTTATTTTTTTCTGCTTCTTTTCTTTAAGAGCAACCAGTAGTAACAACAGAAATGTTACGCATTCATTTTAAGCCATCAAAATGACAGAGTCTTCTAGTGGCTTGCTGATCAGATAATCTTAGTTTAATTCTTTGTTTTGCTATGCGTTCTCTCTGTTAACTGGTGTAAATTGTCTAGATGTTTAAGATGGAATAAATGCCTAGGAATGACGATTTTAGCCATTGATAACCACTTTGGGAGTAAGATGCATGACAGTTATCTAGTCTGGTCAGTTTCCCAAAGTCTTTGACATAAAACATTCTTGCTTAGTTCAGCTCCTTTCCCAGCCTTTCTGTATGGGAACACACACCACAAGGTCTATGCAATATCCTGCAGGCAATAAAAGCCTGCTCTGACTTCACTCTGAGAAAACTGGAAGATGTGCTGCTATTTTTGTATGGCACAGTGTTCAAATTCCACCACAGAGAAGGACTTGCTAACATCAGCTAAGTAATGCATCAGTTACTCTTAAGTGATTGCTGGAGAGATTGGTGCATATGGCTAGCTTATGTCTGCCTTCAGAAAACATCCCCTCAAATGTCACAGCTATGCATATTTTCACAGCCCAAACACCTTTTTTTTTTTTTTTAACAGACAGCCTATACACATATTGGTATGTATGTATGTGTGTAACAGAATTCCAAAGCTTAAAACCCACCTACGAACTTTACTGAATGTACACTGTTGAAGGAAGTTCTTTCTTAGACTTGCAGATGTTCACTGAAATACAGTACCGTTGTGCCCCGTCCCACTCGGTGGGTGTAAGGGAGTGGTAATTTTTAATTCTTTGTGTGGTAATCAGGAGTGACAACAATTACTCTAGAGATTCAAACCACAAATTTTGTTAAAATCCAGCATAACCACGAGAGACAGTGGCTTGGCAAAAGTTATAACAATAGCAGAACTACGAAAGATTACGCCCATGTGCCAAAAATGAGGTTAGCAGCAAAGAGAGTGGCAGGGAGGAAAAGAAAGACAGCAATAAAGAAAACAGAAGAATTTCACCATCTCAAGGATCTGGTGGAGCTCTCCACTTGTGGCTGTAGTTCTCCGGTGGTGGGTGCACAGCAAAACCTTTTGTTTAACCCTTTTATAACCCAGTGTGCCCCCCCACAGGCGGGCTTTCATCACCACTGAGCATGCTCAGTGTGTGCTCAGGAATGTTCCAAATGTTCGGGAATGAGTTGGTGTGCTGTGGGGGTCTTGAGGGTGGAACTGCCCCCTCCCTTCGGGGCTGACTGAGCGATGGCCCCTCACAGGTATGCATGTGCAGCAGAGGTCTTTGTCTGCGTGTTGCAGGAAAAAGGGGATGGGCTCCCTAGACAGCACCCTGCTGTACTGGCTCTGGCTGAGCTGGAGTTAATTTCCTCGCAGCAGCCCTTACAGCGCTGTGCATTGGGAGCAGCAAGGTGTTGATGACACACCAGTGTTTTGGCTACTGCCGAGCAGTGCCGGCACACACCAAGGCTGTGTCTCCAACCCTTCTTCCACCCCCTCAGCAGTAGGCTGGGGGTGGGCAAGATCCTGGGAGGGGACGCAGCCAGGGCAGCTGACCCAGATTGGCCAAATGGATATTCCATACCAGATGACGTCTGCTCAGCCAAAGGAATCTGAAAGATAGGGGGAGGAACAGGGAGCATTCCATCTTTTTTCAACGTTTTGTCTTCCGGGGAAACCACTACGCTTTTGGAAGCCCTGCTTCCCAGGAAGTGGCCAGACATCGCCTGCTGATGGGAAGTAGAGAATAATCTTTTGTTTTTCCTTGCTTTGCTTCCGCATATGGTCTTGCTTTTGCTATATTAAAACTGCCTTTATCTAAACCCACAATTCTGGGGTTGTTTTTCGATCTTATTTTTTTCCTTCTCCCCTCTCTGCCCTGCTGAGGATGGGAGCAATACAGCAGCTTGGTGGACAAGTTAAACCACTACACCTGCCTCCGCAGGTTCTGCCCTTAGTTGACACTCCCTCATTCAAGATGGATGTTTGGGACATTCAGTTGTTATTGGAGCATTACACATTGTTGTAAATTCATTCATTTCAGCAGCAACGTATGTTACCTGGCACATTCTCAGGAAAAGTAGCAAAGTATTTCTCCCAATCTCTCTCTGTTTTGCAAGAAAAGGAAATATCTTGTAATCTGAAATTAATGTTCATTGAACTGGGAAAAAGAGAACTTCATGTGACAGCTAGACAATCTCATATGAATCAGTGCTGTGCTGTGTATAACCACTGGTTTTTATCACGGGTATATAGAATACAGTTCTCATGACATTTCTGCACTGCTCAGTGATTTTTCACCCGCTGGTTTATATCTGTCCCATTGTGCTTTATGCCATCATGCATTCTTTCAACGTTTTTGTTAGTTATTATAAGAAGACTGCTTCATTGCTAACATTCTGCAATTTAATAACTCAGTATGAATCAGAATATGCCTCTATAGTCTTTTCCAGAAACTGTTATAACATTTTCACTCTAATTTATCAGGGTTTTTTGGATGCTTTGGATTGTGGTAATGGGACCAAAAATTAGGAGCATTTCAGTTTAAACCTCTAGGAGAAGACATGTGAGACCAGAAAGTGTTTAATGTGATTTATTGTAGTTGCTTATATAAATAATAATATTTATCTTTTTTCAAGAAATGCTTATTTATCTCCAAAGAAAAACATAATAGAATCATAGAATGGTTTGGGTTGGAAGGGACCTCAAAGATCATCTAGTTCTGGACCAGGTTGCCCAAAGCCCCATCCAGCCTGGCCTTGACCACGGCGAGGGAGGGAGCATCCACAACCTCTCTTGGCAACCTGTTCCAGTGCCTCACCACCCTCACAGGAAAGAATTTCTTCCTAACATCCAATCTAAATCTACCCTCTTCCAACTTAAAGCCATTACCCCTTGTCCTATCACTACACTCCCTGATAAACAGTCCCTTGCCAGCTTTCCTGTGGGCCCCCTTTGGGTTCTGGTAGGCCGCAATTAGGTCTCCTCAGAGCCTTCTCTTCTCCAGGCTGAACCAGCCCAGTGTTCTCAGCCTGTCCTCATAGGAGTGGTGCTCCAGCCCTCTGATCAACTCTTGGCCCTCCTCTGGACTTGCTCCAGCAGCTCCATGTCTTCTCTGTACTGGAGACTCCAGAGCTGGAGACAGTGCTCCAGGTGGGATCTCACAAAAGCGAAGTAGAGGGGCAGAATCACCTCCCTCGACCTGCTGGCCACACTATTTCTGATGCAGCCCAGGACACAGTTGGCTTTCTGGGCTGCCAGTGCACACTGCTGGCTCATGTTAAGCTTTTCATCAACCAGCACACCCAAGTCCTTCTCCTCAGGGCTGTTCTCTATCCATTCTCCGCCCAGCCTGTAGTTGTGCTTGGGATTGTGCCGACCCACCTGCAGGATCTTGCACTTGGCCTTGTTGAACTTCATGCAATTCACACAGGCCTGCTTCTCAAGCCTGTCAAGATCCCTCTGGATGGCATCCCTTCCCTCCAGTGTGTTGACTGCACCACACAGCTTGGTATCGTTGGCAAACTGGCTGAGGTTACGCTTGATCCCAATGTTCATGTCACCAACAAGGATGTTACAGTGTGTCCTGGTTTCAGCTGAGAGAGAGTTAATTTTCTTCATAACAGCCAGTGTGGGGCTATGTTTTGGGTTTGTGCTGGAAGCAGTGCTGATAGTGCAGAGATGTTTTTGCTGTTGCTGAGTGATGCTTACACAGACCCAAGGCCTTTGCTGCTTCTCGCACCGCCCCGCTGGCGGGATGGCTGGGGGTGCGTGGGGAGTTGGGAGGGGACAGACAGGACAGCTGACCCCAACTGACCAAAGGGATGTTCTATACTGTATGACATCATGCTCATAAGGGGCTAGGAGAAGAGGAAGCAGGGGGAGTGGGCATGGGGCAGCGACGTTTGGAGTGATGGTGTTTGTCTTCCCAAGTAACCATTACGCGTGACAGAGCCCTGCTGTCCTGGGGATGGCTGAACCCCTGCCTGCCGTGGAGAGTGGGGAATGAATTCCTTGTTTTGCTTTGCTTGTGCACGTGGCTTTTGCTTCACTGATTAAACTGTCTGTATCTGAACCCACGAGTTTTCTCACTTTCACTCTTCTGATTCTCTCCCTCTTTCCTATGAGAGGGACGGAGCGAGCGTCTATGTGGTGCCCAGCTGCCGGCTGGGGTAAAACCATGACAAAGTGCCAGTCCCAGTACTGAGCCCTGAGGAACACCACTTGTCACGGGTCTCCACTTGGACATTGAGCTGTTGACCACAAATCTTTGAGTGCAACCATCCAGCTAATTAATTCCGTATCCACCCAGTGGTCCATCCATGGAACTCATGCCTCTCCAATTTAGAGACAAGGATGTCACGTGAGACAGTGTCAAATTCTTAGCATAAGTACAGGTATGTGACATCATTTGGTCTTCACTTGCCCACCAATGCTGTAACCCCATCGTAGAAGGCCACCAAATTTGTCAGGCATGATTTTCCCTTAGTGAAGTCATGTTGGCTGTCACCAATCAGCTCCTTATTTTCCATGCTCTTGAGCATAATTTCCAGGAGAATGTGCTCCATGATCTTGCCAGAGGTGAGACTGACCAGCCTGTAGTTCCCTGAGTCTTTCTTTTTGAAAATGGGGGTTATGTTTCCCCTTTTCCAGTCAGTGGGAACTTCACCAGACTGCCACAACTTCTCAAATATGATAGGTATTGGCTTAGCCACTTAATCTGCCTCAGGACCCATGGATACAGCTCTTCAGGTCCCAAGTACTTGTGCACCTTTAGGTTCCTTAAATATTCTTGAACCTAATCTCCTACAGTGGGTGCTTCTTCATTCTCCCAGTCCATGCCTCTGCCTTCTGTAACTTGGGCAGTGTGGCTAGAGTACTTACCAATGAATACTGAGGCAAAATACTCATTGAGTGCCTCAGCCTTCTGAGGTTAATGGTTAATCAACTTGTAAATGAGTAAATTATTACACTTGTGCATCAACTTCACCCCATATGTCTAAACTGAAACTGAATTACAAATGTCTTGAATCCCTGTTCCCCAGATTGAACATTATTAGACATCACTATGTTACCAGAATTGTAGCAACCTTTCAAAAATAGATTTGATGTGAATCACAATCTACCTAGATGTAGTATTTTCTTCTAAAATATTTCAGTGAAGGAAATATTATCAGTTAGAATAGGTAAATAAGATTCCATTTTTTTCCCTCTTTTCTGTGTAATCCTCAGGGGTTCCCTTGCCTTGTCTGCTCAACAATTCTATCAGATACCAGACATATTGACTAATTCTTAATTTTCACACTTATGCTCCTATTTACTATTTGTAATATTTTATTTATTTAAGATTTTAAATCCCTGAAAGGCTTTTCTTTTTTTATTCCCCTTCCTGGCAGGTGCAATTTGCTCTTACAATGCTGCAATAGACACTTTAGAAATTACTAAAGGTAGATATATTTTGGTAATAACCCTAAGAATTAATTCTGTATTTTTTTCCATGAAGAAACTTAAAGTAGATACTGGAAAATACTACAAATTAAATAGCTTAATTAGATATATCCAATCTATAAGTGTCTTTGATAGACAAATTTCATCAAGAATCTAGATCTAGAGTTGCTTTAAATTAATATATTTTTCTTTATGTTAGTTGGTCTTGAATATTACATATTACTTATTTTTCTAAAACAGGAACTATTGAGTCTCAAATCTAATATATTGTATGATAAATAGAATTAATAAAAAAAGTTCAATGAAGTTTTGGTGAAATTTAATCATTTGGAGACACGTCCTTCATTCCTATAGTATTGTGATTCTTGATTCTCATGATATAAGTGAAGGTAGATCTATGATACGCTCTACTGAGTGCAAAGTACTCTCCTTTAGTTCCTGTTCAACAAAGCATATACTGGTTTAATTTTGCTAACATGTTTTAATCTTGGAAACATTTATTTGTGTTTTTTTTCTGGGTATCTCATAACGACTTGTTCCAGAAGTGTTTCAAAGTTGTTAGGTCAAGACAAGTATCCCAGCTACAATTTGAACCCACACCAAGAAAAAATCTATCCTTATACAAGACCTTGTCTCTCTGATTTGGTTTCTGTGAAGATAAAACCCAGGCACATAGAGCTAGTAAGAATATGCTCTTCTCAAATAAGGCCTTAAATTTGATTGCAAGATATCCAGGGACTTGAGCCAAAATTAAAAACATCCCTCCCCCAGCCCCTAGTTGCAGCAGTTTCAAGCTTTTTTTTTGTTTGGTGGTGGTTGCTTTTGTTAAGTTTTTGTTTGTCTGATTGTTTTCTTCTTAAAACCTGTGGCTTTATGTTTCTCCCTTATTTATCACCTTTTGTATAAATCTACCAGCAGTAGGATTACTTATGGGTGTATAGACTGTCTGAGTCTTTCACTGATGGGACGTGCAAAGACAATATCTCTTATTCTATAATACCTCAAACTCTTTTTGCTTCTTATATAAATTCTTAACTACTTGAATATATCTTATACAACAAGCATCATCTATATGCAATGACAGGACAAGGGGGAATGGCTGCAAGTTGCGCCAGGGGAGGTTTAGGTTGGAGGTTTAGGTTTAGGTTGTCATTTTGTCTACAGTTGAAAAGAATTTACACTGAGGAAAGGTAGAATGGAGAATTAATGAAAATTTAATATAATAATAAAGGTCAATAAAGGAATGTAAATTAATAAATTCAGTTTAGAATTAGAATTCAGACATTTTACTCCTACATACCAGAATGAACAGAAAAGGTTGCACTAACACTGTTTTGTTAAGTTGAACATATGGTTTTATCTGATTTTTGAGACAATAATTATGACAGACATTGAATGGCATCAAATGAGGTTTTCTCTTCTTGTTTTTGTGGCAATGAATACAATTTTTCCCATCCATACACATTTATTTGCTGTGCAGTCTTGCCTCTCTTTCCATGCACCAACTTGTAGATAGCTAGAGAAGACAAAGAAAAGTATATGTGAGAAATTCACATAGAATCATAGAATCATTAAGGTTGGAAGAGACCTCAAGGATCATCCAGTCCAACTGTCCCCCCACCACCTATTAACCACTAAACCACGTCCCTAAGTACCACATCTAACCTTTCCTTAAACACCCGCAGGGATGGTGACTCCACCACCTCCCTGGGCAACCCCTTCCAATGCCCGACCACCCTTTCAGAGAAGAAATTTCTCCTAATTTCCAACCTGAACCTCCCCTGGCGCAACTTGCAGCCGTTTGAAGTTATTTTAAGACTCCAGAAAAACCCAGTGAATGTAAAGGATGGATTCTTCCCTTTATTTATGTAAATGAAGTATTTTTATGTTGCCACATGAATCAAAAATGTATGTGTCAAGGAAAATAGATCATGAAACATTGAGGGAGTAAAATCCACGACACTTACGCATTCCCAGACGTTAGTTTTAAATACATTCCTGATAGTGATTATTTATTATTACTGTCTTACCTAGGTCTGCTCAAAATTTTCATTTACATTTTCTGAAAATCAAAAAAGCAAACAAAAATAAATCTGACCTTTAAAATAACAAAATGTATTTTAATTTCAGGAACTTAACACAGTTTCTGAAGATACTTTATCTGCCTGTATATACTTCTAATAACATATAAAAATATATTTTCCTAACAGTCTAGAATCTAAGATTTTTATTTGATAGTGATTAAGGCAAAAAACTAAACAAGTGGAGTATTTTGTTGGGTTTATTTTGCCCCCCCCGCCCCTTTTTAAGGGTTTTTTTAATTATTACTATTATTCTAAAAGCACTAGGTTGACTTATCTGCTTCCTTAGGAAGAAAAATATATTTGCAAATTGTTTTCTGAAGGTACTTTCCAATTCCTATTAACTCTTAATAGCCAGATTTTAACGTATTTTAATTATAAGAGGTAATTTCTAATAACAATTGAAAGTTATATTCCCACGAAACTTAGTTAGAACTGATTTATTATATTTTATTGTCTCAACTTTTTGAAAAATCTGAAGAAAATGTTTTCATGTCCTTCAAATGCTTATATAATTTCCAGAAGAAGACATATGCCTGTTTGCCAGATTAAAGTGCTAGACAGTTTAAACTGGTTTACCTCTGAGGTGAAATTCACATAGCAGGAGAGTGCAGTTGTGCAATACATGGGCTATCATGGTGACCATAAAGTGTGGTGGTATAGTTAATGTCAGCTGTGAGGCTGTTATTCCTCTTCTTCATTTAGTATGTCACTGAAGAATCTACATAAACATTTAATAAGAATTTTCAGTTAAGACTAAGAACCTGGTGGGCATTCACTTTACTATATCTAAGAAATTTCCCTAAATTTAAAACCGAGCAGAACAGATAGCTGTGCAGGGGCGGGGTGAGGTGGGGGGGTGGGGGGAAGATAAAAAAAACCTGTGATATGGTCTGAAAATAACCTATCCATAAATTAAGAAAAATAAAGAATTTTACTCTTTAATTCCACAGAACCACTCAAAGAAACATGTCACTGATTAAGAAAGCAACTGAGGTGATGGGGGTGTGGGGGTAGGGAGTGTGCAGAGGAACAAGTGAAGGGAATAAAAGATGAGACAGGAGAACCTCAATAACCGGTTATCAGAGACCTCTGAATATATAGCAAGAATCCAGAGTTCTGAGCCTAATTTTCTCCACTGGGGAAGAATCTCAAAATACAAGCATTAATCAATGTCATTCTGAAGGGCAGCAACTCATAGCCACCCTGGAAATTAAGTTTCAAAATGTATTTTTCTTGTCAACTCAGACTCATTCAAATGACTATTCACTTTTCAGGTCATATTGTTATTTACATAATTGGCTGAAGCTAATATATACTAGTCAGAAATATTTTGATACACTGCATTTTCTTTCTTTATGACTCATGCTTCATGCCTTGATATTTATCACAGATTCAGCTGCACACTCTGACTGTTGAGTTTGTGCCTCCTTTACTGATTAAACTGAATATTTTAGTAACAGAATTTACATATACATTGATTGCCCTGTGTACTTGATTTATTTTTTTTTTAATGGGTTGAAAAACGGTGAAGAGTGTTTCTTTCATGGCTTTCTGTGATGTATGCCCTGTCTGTCTCACTGATGTACATGTGATTAAAGCTTGTTCAAGCTATCTACAGATGTTCTTCATTTGCCAGGATTCAGATACAGTGTATTTAATTCCAAAATGTAGATCCTTTAGGAAAATGCAAAAATAAATAGTTCTCTTAAAAGTAAACAGGTAAGTTCTAAACTATGATGAAAGAAGAGTGGTGTGAAAACCTAACATCTACTGATAAACAGACACAAGACCTACACCGTCAGGAACCATACTATCTACAATTTGGGAAGACTAAAGACAATGTTGTGGATGTGAGAGGAATGTGGTTTTGGCTGTTATGTAAAGCAAGCATCACATTCCTGTGTTATAAATCTATACTTTGATGTTGATTCCTGATTTCACAGTGAAGACTATGAAAGCAGGTCACTGTTTGGAATGCAAAGCTATTTCTTTTTCCTGATAACTTTGAATTAATTTGTTTTCACTTCCACCCTACTGTGGTTTAACCCCAACTGGTAACTAAGCACCACAAAGCTGCTCCCTCACTCCCCCTGTGTTGGGATCAGGAAGAGAATTGGAAGCAATAAAGACAGTTTCATAGGTAAAGCAAAAACTGTGCACGCAAGCAAAGCAAAACAAGGAATTCATTCACCACTTCCCATTAGCCCACAGGTGTTCGACCATCTCCAGAAAAGCAGGGGTCCATCACGCATAATGGTTACTTGGGAAGAAAAACACCATCACTCTGATTGTCCCCACCTTCCTTCTTCCTACAGCTTTATATGATGAGCATGATGTCGTATGGTATGGAATATCCCTTTGGTCAGCTGGAATCAGCTGTCTTGGCTGTGTCCCCTCCTAACTTCTTGTGCACTCCCAGCCTACTGGCTGGTGGGGTGATATGAGAAGTGGAAAAGGCCTTGGCTCTGTGTAAGCACTGCTCAGCAATAACAAAAACATGCCTTTACTATCAACATTGTTTTCAGCAGAAAACCAAGACGTAGCCCCATACTAGCTACTATGAAGAAAATTAACTCTAACTCAGTCAAAACCAGCACACAGTCTTTATGTTCTCCAGTGTATCTGTGAAAATGTACAAGTTTTTTATTTTATTCATGCCTTCATAGGAAAGTCAGTTATTGAGCATAAATACTCAAATTAGAATTACTTTCTTGTTCAGCTGTATTTATACCTACAGGATAATGGAAATGAACCAGAAAAGATAGTCATGTATCCTTATCTGTGTATACAGTGTGCTGAGTAGTCCTAGGGCACAAGGGAGTGTAACTTCTTGGGAGGTAAGAGTTTGAATCCCTCATAGGTGAGGATTCTCCAGAATTAAAAACCCATTTGCTGGACTATGACATGTTATCACTCCCACAAATAGCCAGTGGCCCTGGTTTGTATTTCAGTGGTCTCATACACTTAAGACCATTCTTTTTTCAGGGTTGATGACTTTGTGTAAGTGCTTACATGTTACGTTTAGCCAAGATGTCATTGGACTGGATGATCCTTGAGGTCTCTTCCAACCTTAATGATTCGATTCTATTCTATTCTATTCTATTCTATTCTATTCTATTCTGTTCTGTTCTGTTCTGTTCTGTTCTGTTCTGTTCTGTTCTATTCTATTATTAAACACTTGTTTAAGATTAATTCAGTCATTCATTAAGAGTACATTTAGTCTATAAGAAAACTACTCCTTATGTTTTTTATGTCTTAGCTTAGAACAAAGAAACCAAACAGAAGACATGGGACTAATGTCTCTGATCACTCTCAGGCTTTGGTGACATGTTTCCATGTAATAATTTTCTTTACCAGAACAAAGCATTCACTTGAATGTCAGTGTTCTCTAGCTATGAAAATACTTGGAATATATAGACTGTATGCATGACCACAGACTTGTTTTACAACTTCTCCTTCTACATGGATTCCAGGTATCAGATATAGACCAAAATGTTATCATTCATGCATTGAAATGTAGTAGATTAATTATTTTCTTGACAGATATCAAGAAGTAAGCTTTCAAGTCTTCATCTTTTGTATGAATGTGAATAATTAGAAGACACTGCATTAAAATCAATGTATTAAAAATACTGCAAACAATACTGTGCAATAGCAAAGACTGCTATTAGTCTGATTCAGAAAGTTATGAATTAGAAAGGCAAGCAAGCAAGCTAATACTGGCAAAGTGCACAGTTCAATCAGCACATAAGGAAAAAGTTAAAATGTTACTCTATGACAGTGAATTAGAAAAAGCTATTTTTTTTAATTAAAAACACCTATCTGTGCTACAAATGCATTGTAAAGATGAAACCAGTAAACAAACAGTGAGAGGTGTGAAGTGGATTGAAAACTAGCTGAATGGTTGGGACCAGAGGGCCATCAAAAGTGGCACAAAATCTATTTGGAGGACAGTGATTAGTGGTGAACCTTAGGGATTAATACTGAGTCCAGTGCTGTTTAACTTGTTCATTAGTCATCTGGATGATGGGGTAGAGTATACCCTCAGAAAAATTTACAGACCAAACTAAGAGGAGTGGCTGATATGCCAGGGGGTTGTGCTGCCATCTGCAGGGTCCTGGACAGGCTGCAGAAATGGGATGACATGAATCTAATGAAGTTCAACAAGCAGAAGTGCAAAGTCCTGCACCGGGGGAGGAACAACTCCACGAACCAATACATTCTGAAGACCATCCAGATGGAAAGCAACTTGGCAGAAAAGGACCTGAAAGTCCCAGTGGACACATAGTAGATCATGAACCAGCAATGTGCCCTTTTTGTAAAGAAGGCTTGTGACATCCTTAGCTGCATTAAGCAAAGTATTCCTGGAAGGTTGAGAGAGGTGATCCTTCCATTATATTTAATGCTGATAAGGCAACACCTGTAGTGCTGTATCCAGTTCTGGGCTCCAAAGAGAGATATAGACGCACTGCAGATAGTCCAACAAAGGGCAACTAAGATGATGAACTGCCTGGAGCATCTCCTCTATGAGGAAAGACTGAGAGGGCTGTGACTGTCCAGCCTGGAGAAGGTTTTAGGGGATCTTAAATTAAATTAAATTTTCACAAGGGTTGGAAGGGACCTCGAAAGATCATCTATTCCAACCCCCCTGCCAAGGCAGGGCCACCTAGAGCACATCACTCAGGAACATGTCCAGTCGGGTTTTGAATGTCTCCAGAGAAGGAGACTCCACAACCTCTCTGGGCAGCCTGTGCCAGTGCTCTGTCACCCTCACAGTGAAAAAGTTTTTCCTTACGTTAACCCGAAACCTCCTGTGCTCCAATTTGCACCCGTTGCCCCTTGTCCTATCGCTTAGTGAGACTGAGAAGAGCCTGGCTCCATCTTCCTGACACTCACCCTTAACATATTTATAAACATTGATGAGGTCACCCCTCAGCCTCCTCTTCTCCAAGCTAAAGAGACCCAGCTCCCTCAGCCTTTCCTCGTAGGAGAGATGTTCCACTCCCTTGATCATCTTCATGGCTCTGTGCTGGACTCTCTCTAGCAGTTCCCTA
>VWZZ01008053.1:16002-51874 GCA_013399095.1 Psophia crepitans
TGAGGAGGTGATTCCAAGACTGGAAAAAAAAAAAAAAAGGAAATAAGAGGTCAGAATTATTCAAAGGAGCATATTGGTACAAAATAACTACAAAAATATGAACATTAGATTGGAGTTGTTTTAACAGTATAATGAAAAATGAATGAATATATATCAAGTTTTAATGAATACCTGACTGAGGCAGCATATGAAAACAGAATGAGCAGAATTTAGAACAAAGAATTGTCTCAATAGGATATTAGTGATAAAAACTCTGCTACTCAGGAACACAACAGAGCTGCAGCCTCATACTCATCAGAACACAATACTGCCAATATGGACATCAAATCTTTTGTTTTTCAATTCCAACCCATAAAACTTTACATTCCAGTTGAGTAATAAAACCAGACTTGTTTTGAAAAGCGGTCCTGTGTCTCATCATAAATTTGCTGCTTGTATAGGTCCCAAAGTAGCAAAGTTTGTAATAAAAGTTTTAAGTACTTTTGGAATTGCTATTATAACCACAGTGAGAAACACTGATGTACAGATGAAAGCCCACTTTCTGAATAATGGAGATGGATCTATTTCCACTGCTCAGAGATACAGTCAAGTTTTCACTAACTTGAGGCAGAATTTTACTCCAGAAATAGTTACACCAGGGAGACAGTTGGGGAAAGAATAATCTGTTTACTAAAATCTTAATATCTCAAAAGATTTTTATTGCATGTTAATATCTTCATTTTAATAATGTTTTTTAAATTTATAATGAAAATTGTTACCCATTTGAAATATGTATCTACAGAAATATTAAGTATTTTAAATGTGTAACCACATGTAATACCTTGGGACAGGAAGTAAGGCCTAACATTTCAGTAAAATAAAATAAAATCTTTAAACTGTTAACACAAAATAGTTACTTACCAAAGACATAGATGTTAGAGTTACACTTTGAAAATGTTATGGAGTTTGGCACAGAATTTACGGGAACACAATATGATACCTGATTCTGAGCTATCTTCCCCTGCTGTGTCAAGGAGGGAGAAGAAACACCAGACCATGTGACACTGCAAAACTCAGTATGTGAAGAGGACCAAGAGAAAGGGGCAGGAAAAACACAGACACACACACATTGGTACGGTTAACAGAGACATTCCCCAATCACCAAACGAACAAGTTGGTACAGCCCAGCCTGCAGCAACGGGGCACTCGCTCTGGACAGTTTCTAAGTCTCTGGACAGCGCTTGCCATGAACACCTTGATTGTTGGCACAGTACCACCTGTGGATCCATAGCCCATACCAAGACTCATCACACTCAATTCTTGTTTGTGTAGCCGTGTCAACCCCAGCTCATTGCACTCAGTTACTCAAGGCTTGATCCAGGCAAGGCTGTGATGGTCCTGTGACACAGGACAGTGTTGAATAGGAATGCAAAGGGAATATCTCCAGACATGAAATCCTCTGTGCTACTTACATGCTTCCAGATTTTGTGTTCCAGTTCACCCAACAGAAATAACAGTGCAGAGATTGTAGGCATTTTAGTCAGAACATTCCTACGTCTACGTTTTCAGTAAAATTAGTCGTATGCTCAGTCCAACTAATATTAAATTACCTATGTCCAAGATTTAAAATCCTTAATACATCCCAGTTAGGGTGGATATTTACAAACTGTCTATTGGAAATAGGCCATGGGTCATGCCAAATCTTGGACCAAACTTGGAATTTGTTTGGAAAAGTGTTAATTGCCATATGATGTTTTTATATGAGAAACTATTTTCAAATTTTAACTACGTGAATGACCAGTGCCCTTAACAGTCTCAATGTGAACATTCCCTATGACTTTAAATTCATTGGTACAGAGGTAGACCCTGCATAAGTACGTACATGAAGAATCAGAAACATGGAAAAGTATGTAAGTGGCAGGGATCAGGCATTGTCACAGTCATCTGAAAGGCACTCCATGTGCTAGGTTGATTCTTGCTGTCCCTCTAAGAGTCTGCACATAATGAAAGACAGAGAGCTGAGTAACTGTTCAACTCTGGATACAAGTTAATACTCTTTTAGCTTTACCTACAAAGAAAAACCCTCCACAGAATATTTAATCCACCACCACGGATTTACGGACTCAGATGTGGATCTAAATCGGTTCTAAGCTCTACAGTTCTCATACTGTGTGAAATTAATGATAGCAATTGTCTGACTGATTTGAAGATAAATTTGTGGTTTTTTGTTACAACTAGTGTGAAGCAGAGCTGAGCTTATCTACTTCCAGCAGAGTGAGACAGGCTTGTGAAAAGAGGACAGAATCTGCATCGCTCTTGTAAAGATCATACTGTGTTCACTGAGCACAATGCCTGTGCTGTAGGCTGCAGCTTTCCTTTCCATCAGATACTGAAGAGATTACTTAGATACTGTTCCAATGCCTGGATTATTTCTTCTAGCTGAGAAGACATTAAATATCAGTTTACAACTATATTCTGTAATGATCAGAAGCAAACTGAGAATGCTCATCTGCACTGAGAATGTACTGTTCAACAGTGAAGGGTCTGGGTCATACAGATTACATGCTAAGGTTGTGCTTTAAATATTGAAACACCAGTTCTGAACGAAGGCTCCAGAGGGGAATCTGTGTGTTAAGCACCACGATTAAACAATTTGGGGAAAAAAAAAATGCACATTAAGAGCAAAGAGAACAAATCTGTGTCAGAAATCCGAAGGCTTTTACTGTCCACGTCTTTTGAAGTTTTCTACAATATCCAAGATATTATTTATGTTTTCTGTATTGTGTTTAATTTGATAACAAACAGTGTGATGGACATTACTTGAAAGTTATCTTGAAGATCCACAAAAATAAAGCAGAACTCTTGCTTATCCTTCCACAAGGACTTAAGCTAAAATGCATTATGAAACACAATGCTATATTTTCACATAATACCGTCTCAGCATCTTTCTTTCCTTCTATGTCCCTTGCACCTGTTTCTCCTGTGTATTCATAAATCTGCTGTTCCAGCATAGTATTGTTTATCCTTAGAAAATCTGTTGAGATCATTGGTTTAGCAAGCTGAGGAAATAATAATAGACTTTTAAAAATTATTTTAATTCATTAGATACTGTACCTCGGGTTGATTTTTATGCAGGTTCAGAGTATGATAAAAATGCACAGATTCACAGATTCTTCTTTTCTTCTTAATTCTCATTCAGGGGCTACCTGCAGTTGAAACCTTCTTCATCCTCAGGGTTTCCCATTAGTGTCCTCTGAGAAATGTTCAGTCCCCAAGGACTGAAGGGTCCTTGGGTCCTGAAGGACCTTTGTCCTGAAGTCCCCATAGGGTCATTGAGAAACCCTTGAGGCATAAAGTTTCCTGGAGATCTGAAGGGAGGGCAGGGTGATTCTATAATATGAGCAGTGCAGTGGCTAAAAGTAATAACACAGTGCTTGATCAACCTTTCACACTTGTAGAAGCTGTGGGAGCAGGTGTTTCAGGGTCTCAGATCTGCAAAAGACAGGTTTTTTAAAGCCTCATTTGCTGAATACGCCTTTTCTATTGTAAGATTAATTGCTTTCACTAAACAGAGAGAAACAGTACTTGGGGCATCATGAACCATGTTACAGCTTGTTTGAAAGTTAATACGTACGAATATTAAATTAAACAGAATTATTATGCTGATAATTTATTTGTATTTTTCCAACATCAGTAAAATGAAGAAACAGAAACTGTCTTCACTATACTGAAAATCAGAGTGAAAGCACTTCATTCCTCCTTTGCACCCCTGTGAGATACATTACAAGGTACAGAACACAAACCAGTCCAAAGTGCATATATATCCCTGTTCTCACATGAGACTTTACAAACCCCTTTACCTTCAGTCACCTATGCTCTTTGCTAAAATGAGCATGGTATATTGATACCCAGCTATTTCACTCCTGTAGTAAAAAGCAGCAATTTTGTTTCCTCTCCTCTTTTGTTGACTATAAAGCAATTAAAGACTGCTAGCAAAACCTAGGTAGGGATTCAGCTTCAAATTCAGCTATCTACATGTAAGTGGCAACATACTAATCACATGGACCTTGGAATCTAGACTAAGTTATAGTCAAAACACAATATAGGAAACAAGCCTATGGAATAATTATGTTGATAAGCACTAGGTGTATGACTCAGCTACTTAAGTATACTGCAGTGCATTAGGACGTCCAAGATATCTGCATGGTGGTGGCAGGCACGACAGAAGGTGCAGGGAGGACTTGCATTCTTTTGGAGTGGCATCTGGATGCCAGGCAGGATCAGAGAACAACTCGAACAGCACTACATGCCAGTGTTCACAGATTCACAGATTGATAGGGGTTGAAAGGGACCTCTGGAGATCACCTAGTCAAAGTCCTCTTCTGAAGCAGGATCACCTAGAGCAGGTTGCACAGGATTGTCTCCAGGTGGGTTTTGACTATCTCCAGAGAAGGAGACACCACAACCTCTCTGGGCAGTCCGTTCCAGTTCTCTGTCACCCTCAGTGTGAAGAAGATTTTTTTCTCGTGTTCAGATGGAACTTCCTGTGTTCCAGTTTGTGTCCATTGCCCCCTGTTCTGTCACTGGCCACCACTGAAAAGAGTCTAGCCCCTTCCTCTAGACATCCACCCTTTAGATATTTATAAGCACTAATCAGATCCTCTCTCAGTCTTCTCTAGGCTAAACAGACCCAGCTCTTTCACCCTTTCCTTGTATGAGAGATTCCCCAGTCCCCTAGTCATCTTTGTAGCCCTCCTTTTGACTCTCTCCAGTAGTTCCTTGCCTTTCTTGAAATGAGGAGCCCAGAACTGGACATGGTACTCCACATGTGGCCTCACCAGGGCAGAGTAGAGGGGAAGGATCACCTTCCTTCACCTGCTGGCCACGCTCTCCTTGATACACCCCAGGATACTACTGGCCGCCTTGGCCACAAGGGCACATTGCTCGTTCGCAGCTTGCTGGCTTGTTGTTGACCAGGACTCCCAGGTCCTTCTCCACAGCACTGCTTCCCAACAGGTCAGCCTCTAACCTGCCCTGGTGCCTGGGGTTGTTCTTCCCTAGGTACAGGACCTTACACTTGCCCTTGCTGAAATTAATTCTGTTCCTCTGCGCCCAACTCTCTCGCCTGTCCAGGTCTCACTGAATGGTAGTGCAGCTTTCAGATGTGTCAGCCGCTCCTCCCAATTTTGTATCATCAGCAAACTTGCTGAGGGAACACTCTGTGCCCTCGTCCAGGTCAATGATGAACATGTAGAATAAGATTAGACCAAGCACTGACCCTTTGGGCACACCACTAGATACAGTCCTCCAACTAGACTCCGTATTGTTTACCACAACCCTCTGAGCTCTGTCATTCAGCCAGTTTTTCACCCACCTCACTGCCCACTCATCCAACCCACACTTCCTAAGCTTGCTAACGAGGGCATTATGGGTGATGGTGTCAAAAGCCTTGCTGAAGTAAAGGTAGACAACATCCACTGCTCTCTCTTCATCCACCCAGATAGTCATGTCATCATAGAAGGCAATCAGATTGGTTGGGCATGATTTCCCCTTGGTGAACCCATGTTGACCACTCCCAATAACCTTCTTCTTTTCCATATATTTATTAATAACCCCCAGAATAAGTTGTTCCATCACCTTTCCCAGGGATGAAGGTGATGCTGACTGGCCTGTAGTTTCTTCGGTCCTTCTTCTTGCCCTTTTTGAAGACTGGAGTGATATTTGCTTTCCTCCAGTCCTCAGGCACCTCTCTCGTTTTCTAAGACCCTTCAAAGATGGCTGAGAGAGGCCTAGCAATTACATCTGTCAGCTGCCTGAGCACTTGTGGGTGTATCCCATCAGTGGCCATGGATTCACACATCTGAATCAAGTTCCCACTGAATATGATGTCAAACGAGAAAAATTGTTCTCACATAAGCATCAGTGGGCAACAATCCTACTTGCTGAAATCTTGATCTAAACCTTGTTAGGCTATGTGATAAAAACATATCTCCACAACCACAAAGAAGAACAGAGAGACAATGGCAGACAGAGGAACCCAAATAGTAGTCTTCCTGCTTGTTCCTATGCCCATTACAGGAGAACAATCAGCCCTTAAAAGGTTCACCACTATCTTAATGTCCTTCTTGCAGTGAGGGGCCCAAAACTGAACACAGGACTCGAGGTGCAGCCTCACCAGTGCCGAGTACAAGGGGAAGATCACTTCCCTAGTCCTGCTGGTTAGTTTTTCTGATACAAGACAGGATGATGTTGGCCTTTCTGGCCACCTGGGCACACTGCTGGTTCATGTTCAGCCAGCTATCAGCCAACACCCCTAGGTTCTTTTCCTCCAGGCAGCTTTCCAGCCACTAGTCCCCAAGCCTGTAGCGTTGCCTGGGGTTGTAGTGACCCAAGTGCAGGACCGGACACTGAGCATTATTGAACCTCATACAGGTAGCCTCAGTCCATCAATCCAGTCTGTCCAGATCCCTCTGCAGAGTCTTCCTACTCTCAAGCAGATTAACTCTTCTGCACAACTTGGTGTCATCTGCAGACTTACTGAGGGTGCACTCAATCCTCTCATCCAGATCATTAATAAAGCTCTTAAGGAGAACTGGCCCCACTACTGTTCCCTGGGGAACACCACTTGTGACTGATCACCAACTGGATTTATCTCTATTCACCACAACCCTTTGGGCCCAGGCATTCATCCATTTTTTTTTACCCAGAGAAGTGTAAGCCCATCCAAGCTGTGAGCAGCCAGGTTGTCCAGGAGAATTTTGTGGGAAATGGTGTCAAAGGCTTTACTAAAGTCTGGGTAGACAACATCCACATCCTTTCCCTCATCCGCTACGTGGGTCACCTTGTCATGGAAGGAGATCAGGTTAGTTAAGCAGGACCTGCCTTTCATGAATCCATGCTGACTGGGCCTTTTTTCCTCTATGTATCATGTGATGTCACTCAAGATAATCTACTCCATAACCTTCTCTGGCACCGAGGTCAGACTGACAGACCTGTGGTTCCCAGGATCCTCCTTCCAGCCCTTCGTGTAGATGGGCGACACATTTGCTAACCTCCAATCAACTGGCACCTCCCCACTTATTCAGGACTGCTGATAATTGACGGAAAGTGGCTTGGTGAGCACTTCTACCAGCTCCCTCAGTACCCTTGGGTGGATCCTATCCAGCTCCATAGACTTGTGTGTGTCTTAATGTTGCAGTACATCACTAATAATTTCCCTTGGATTATGGCGACTTTGTTCTGCTCGCCATCCCTGTCTTAACAGCTCAGGGGACTGGGTACCCTGAGAACAACAGGTCCTGCTTCACAAACTCTTCTGCCTTCCTTGTATTACTTTTCAAGCTAACTTCTCTGTTGGAACAAAAAAAAACCAAAACACACACACACAAAAAAACCCAACCACAAAACAACAAAATCTCTATGTATTTCTCTGTTTACTGTTTACTTTTTTTTATGGTTGATTTCTTCTTTAGTATTAACAGCTTTGGGAAAATGTCTTCTCAGACAGGTCTCTGTGTTGTTTTATTTAGAGCACGAAAACTGAGTTCCTGTCATTTACTTTCCATAAGGTCTTCTATAGCTCAGTGGAAGGTGGTAGTATAAACTATTTATTTCTGTACAATTTTCTACCTTATTTATTTTCCATAGACTCAAATTAATGCACAAATTTTAATATGTAGCAAAGGGTAACACAGCAGTAGTCCACACCTGGCTTGACACTGCCAACAGTTGTCCCATGGCAGCAGGACCTCCAACAAGAACAGTCAGAGCTGCCTCTCAGTCAAACTCTGTAAGTAGTGTGCATCTGTCTAGTAGCCTCAAAATGAAAGATGCAACAGTTAGGGGCCCCACCTCAGGTAACTCATGGGGGACTTTCTCCCAGACTTGTGCATTAGCAGGTTGTCGAGAGCTGGATGGGTATGGATCAGGAGCACCACTATCATCTCCCAGAAAAGGTATAATTAAGTAGGGGAACTCGCACTCACAGGAAAGGAGGATGTCTACCTACATGCCTTGTGGAGGGGGTGTGTGTGCGGATTAGAATGTTTTGGTAGTAGCTATAAAAAAGTGTTTAAAAATGTATAGGAGTTTATTGACATTTTGTAAGTGTCTGCTATGTACTTCATTGCTGATATTGATCCTGAACCTATGGTTCACTGATTGGCAGTTAGATGTCTTTAATAAATTACTAAACTACTTCAATGCCTGATTTGATTTAAACCATGTGCAACAATTATTTTATCCCTGTGACACACTCCAGCAAGCTCTCAATAGATCACCAAAATTCTTGGCCCAGCTAGAACAGTGTGACAATTTGTCAGGTACTATTAAGAAGAGGTCACATTGGCAGATTTTTCATAAAAGAACTTCAGGTTATCCCAAAGCAATATCAGCATCCTGCAAGAACTAAATCATTGGAATTTTAGCCCAGACATTTCTTTTGTATCTGTCTGGAAAGCAACCTTCTATAAAACAACTCTACCACAAATACAGTTTGCACCCTACTGCTGGTCTAAAATGCCCACTTGGTTTCCAGCTGCCTCTTAAAGCAGTAGTGCAATTCAGACTAGCAATAGATAAGTAGATAACCAGTCCTAGAGACAGACCAAGGGCAGCTCCTCCCATCTATCCTTTTTTTGACTCTCCTGCTTGTGTCCCCATTCCTCCCTTTCCCCCAGCAATATCACTGGTAAGTTCCATTACTGTACAGGTCCATTTGATCTGATTCCTGTATTTTGCTTCATGTCCTTGACACCTAATCTCTTGTTTCTTCAGAGCTAGCACAAAAAGTCTCCCTGCAACACAGGAAAAAAAACCCACAACAACAAACCGCCACATTTTTAGGCACACGTTGGTGAAACTTAACAAAAATATCCAAACCTAAAGTGATATAAACATCGCTATTATATGAAAAGGAAATCCAGATTTACTGTATGAATCTTATCAGAACTAGTTAGTAACATCTATTTCACATTCATTCTCTTTTCCTTCCTGAGAATATTGTTCTTGCTAAAGTGTGCTAGAAAATCTGTGTATACAGTATACAATACAAGATTATGTCTCAGCAGTGGCTTCCTACAGGCAGTACAGGCAGTAGCAGTAGGACAGTGCTTTGGATATTAAGCAAGAATAGATGATAAGTGGTATATGACTGCTACCAGCTGCTCCATGACATAGGTCTTTGGTCTTTTATTCTCATTAATGCTTCTTAACCTCATGAAATACATTTCAGAGAGAGGCAGCAGAGCGTGCTATGACTGTAGTAGCTTGTTCAACCACTAGGTGCAAATTACAACTTTGTTCTAAGGTCATGTATGTTCAGTGGAGAAGAATCTTTTGGCTATACCTGAGATACTTTCTTAGACACCTTCAAATTCTGAAAAGAAATTGCTAGCTTTATTGCAGGTGTTTAAGGTAAAGATGGGCCTGCATGTGTAGGTACATTTTTCACTGAGAGATACACAATATAGAGAATTAAAAATGCAAATGTTCTATAAAACTATAATAAAACAACTAAAAATCTCCAACTCCTGTCATTCTTCAAGCTGATTGAGATGCCTCTAAGGTAGAAAAGAAAGGTCAGACAAAATAAAAAAATCACATTCAATATTTAAATAATTTCCCTCCTCCAGGTAAATCCAATTTATAATGATGAAAATAATAACAGATATTTTGATAACTACTGTAGTGATACAAAGTGGAAAAACAAGAGCTAAGACTACCACTTGATAAAATTATTGAGAGATTTATCTCTTAGTAGTAAGTTTTCTTTATTCAATTCAACTGCTATTTCCCTATTCCACAGATACCTTTCCCTCAAATAACTTACCACTTGACAATATAAATAAGGTTGACTAAAAGCCATTGAATTAGAAGAGATGCAGAATGCTTTACTTTGTTCTTGGGAAAAAAAAAAAGAAACTAATTAAGGTTTCAGAAAACATCCTATTAGCTTGACTTGAAAGAACAATTCCATTTCTTCTGAATGTCCACTGACTGAGCTTGTTGACAGATAGGCAAAGAAAATCTTCAAATCTATTTAATTTGGCATGAGGCATGCAAGGGAAAGTCAGTGAAAATAGTTTATTACAAGGCCTACTTTGCATCTTTTCCACTAAGTAAATTAGTAATTTTCTATATTGTACTGAGAATGTCAGCCACAAGGGTATTGTAATGTGAGAACTTCGTATTCAGGTTTAATGAATGATGTTAATTAGTTTAATACTTTTTCTTTCCCCGAAGGCTGCAGTTTTGTAAATCTGACATTTTTAATGTCCTTAAAACACTGTAACACAACAGTTCACTTAATCAGAAAAACATAGGCTGAAAGAGATCTCTGAAGCTCATCTAGTCCAACTTTCTGCTCAACTGCAGGTCTACCCTCAAAATGACGTCAGGTTGTTCAGGAATTTATCCAAAGAATTTATTAGGATGGAGATTCCACATCCTCTTTGGACAACTTGTTTCAGTGCTTTGCCACTCTTACTGTGAAGAATTTACTCCTTGTGGCATCCTGTGATTTTCTGTGCTTCAGCTTGTGACTGTAACTTCTGCTATGTCTGTGAGAAGAGTAGAAGTATATGGCTCTGTCTTCTATATAACCTTCCTTTAGAGAGTGGAAAACTGTAAATACTCCAGTGGACCCTTCTTTTTATCCTTTTTCATTTTCATACCCCCCTGCTCCGTTCCCCTCTGCCTTCCTTCTCCCGTCTCCAAGCTAAACAAATCCACTTATCTTAGTGTCTTTTGTATTTGCTTTGGTCATATTAATGGCCCTCTGTCCTACTCCCTTCTGTCTTGTATAGGGAAAACTGAAACTGGTCCAATAATTTAGATGCGGACTCAGGTTTGCCTAGAGAATATTGACTTCCCTCCATTCACTGGCTGTTTGCATGGTTATGCTCATGAAGGGCAGCGTACCAACATGACTAGTTGATCTGTCTGTGAATACTTTTTGTGCGATATGGTTATAAACCAAGCTAGCAACAAGAGTTACAGAGTGGATGGATTTTCTTTAGTTTTCAGTGCAACATTTATTATTTCAACAGTGTGGTTAGTATAAATTCTTTCATAAAGCTGTCTCTCCCTTTTCTCCAAAATACTGTGAACTAGTTTAACAGTCTGGCTTTAACTCAGACACAAAAAGCTATTTGACCCATACAAAGTTCAAGAACTGCAAGGGATGCATTTCCTTTTTTTTTTAGTAACAGTATTAAGCAGTATATTATACAATGTTGAAAAGAAGAATCAGAAGGCTAACTGCCCTACTTTGAAAAGCACTTACTTTCTTTAATATTTTGAAGTAAAAAGTCAATATGATCTCTGAGTATACAAGCATTTTATTTGTAGTGAATGAAATAAGTTTGAAAACAAAAGATAAAAAAATAAACTTTGTTTTAAACTAAACTACTAGGATTTTGCAATAGAGTACGAACCTCACAAAAAGTATTCAAGAAAAAGTTGTTAACATGGAAAAAAATAGTGCTAGCTCTCCCCATCTCTTTCAACAACACTTGAACATTTTGTACCCATGTAGAACTGTTTATCTATAATACTATGGGTACCATTTATCATAATGTGATGTGTCTTCCAAATAAGAATGAACCTCTGCAGAAAAAGCTCACATTATGTATTGATGCCACATTAGGAGGCCCTGTTGCCAAGCTGTCCGGAAAACTAATAAAACAGCTAATACAGTACATTTTCAGAAATATTGGCTTTGAGAACAAATGTTAAGGACACTCCAGCTTAGTAAGTAAAAGAATTATCTTGTCACTAAAACAGGAAATTGAAGTAAATAATCATCTACTCAATGTAGATTAGTGTCGGAAATATATTTGTACTGAAGTAAACTACAAGAGGGTTCCATGCATTCAAAGTTAAATTCAACAAATACACTAGTTAACAGTTTTATAACTTTAGCAGACATTTTTAATTGAGTGAACAGCAATACATTACAGAATAACAAAAGTCTCAGACAAGTGATATGCTGAGTAATCTCACTTCTCACTGAACTCATGGGAAGGTAATTACATTCTAAATATTTACAGATTCCATTTCTAATACAAATGTTGCAGCATGAACCCAAGGAAATAGATGAAGTATTTTTATGCTTATAGTCACAGAAGTTTTTTATTCAAGTTCCACATAAGTTTGTCTTACAGTTTGAATGAATGTTTATAATTCTTAATTTAAAATTGACTATTTGGATCAAATTATAGTTTAAAAAACTCTTTCCTTTAATTCTAGATTAAAGTTCACCTCTGCAATAATCATACAAAGCCAGTCAATAACATTAATTCTTGGATCAGATTCACTGATACACTACAGCAAATTTGTAATGGTTCAGTGCAAAGAAGTCGTAAAGCTGACTCATTAAGTTTCTGAGGATTCCCTATAGAGCTACTGTAATGGTGTACATTTTGGGTTTATGCCCAGAGAAGGTTCCCTCGTAAAATGGGGTTAGTCAAAGTACTCCTGCTGCCAGAATAAACCTACGGGCTGTGAGCACAAGCACAAATATAAGTAACCTTAAGGTAGGTGATATTATATTTATGACTTGACTGAACTGCAGCCAAATCTCACTTCTGAGAGAATGAGACAGGCATCCAGTTACCACTCAGGCCCAGCAAAACAAGGGTAGGGATGTGATCATTTTATGTATTCCTTTAAATTATGTGGGAACTTAACAGAACTGAAATGGCAAAACATACTTGCCACAATGAATCTAAGGTCTAATTTATAATACAATATACAGTAAGACATCCAAAATGCTTATAACTGTTAAGAATACAATAACTACCATTAGTACTTTATCCTGAAAAATAAAAGATCAGTAAAATCATTATCTTAAAGAGCAACATTAATATTTTCTTTGAAACATAAAGAAAAGCAGAAAAGATATTATCACTTCCCCTGGCTTCATTTATTTACATTTACACCGTGTAGATTTCAGAGTTTTTTACCTCCCCCCAATTCCTTCTATATCCTTCAACACTTCCATTAGCAGATCTGAAAACATTAGCTTGGTGGATTTTCTTTCCTTTTGTTCTACCGCTTCAATTTTTGTAATATTACCTCTTCTTGTTTGTATCTTGTCCCACTTCATACTGTCTGAAGTTTATTAATCTTTGACAGTGATGTTAGTATTTCTTTCTAGTTTATGAATCGTTTAACTATTGCTCCTACTATTATATATACACACACATTTATACTTATTTCTACAGATTTGAATTACATTCTAATTATCTAACATGAGAATCCAGACTTACTCTGGCTATCTTAATTTCTGTGACATACCGAAGCTGAACCTTTAAATTCTATCTATAAAAGTGGAGAAACACAAACACTTCCACAAACTAGTGTTTAGTTAAAAGTTAAATTGTCAAGGAATAACACATTACAAGCAAAAAATCAGGGTTTTAAACTTTTGATAACCACTCTCCCTTGCAAAATTAACCTTATGATTAATTTTCGCAATTTACAAATAATCTATACATACATACAAATAATCTACTTATATTTGACAAGGATTTTCCCTTCTGAACTGAAGCACTTTCTCTATGTCTTTTTCCTTATTAGAGCAGTTCATGTAAGCTCCTTGCTCTCAGCTGGCAGATTGAAAATTTCTTGTAACTGAAGATTTAATTGTTTTGAAGTGTTATTTTCAATTGGTGACTGGTGCTTCTTTTTTCTTTTTTTTCCTCTTTTCTGTTTTCCAGATGTTAAGCTGGGTTTTGAATCAGCTCTCACTGGCCTGGACTTTGAATGAAAAGTTCTAATTACTGTGATTTTTAAAAACCATTCTAGTGCGTCAGTTTCAAAAACATGAAGCACAGAAAAAGTGTTATCATCTTCCTTGTTTCTCGTTCTTTTCTTTTTCAAAAGGGAAATGGTTTAGAAGAGGGAAAACTAGACTATTCAGAGTAGCTTCAGATGGTGGCATAGCCGATATCAACACCCATGTGCATGGAAGACATATATAGCCAAGTCAGATGTTTTCTTAGAATACTGATAAAATCTGCTGAAAATGTTGCAATATTATTGATAGTACTTGGGGGAACTGGAAAGTTCCACCATCTATGTAAACTCCTGTAAGTATATAGAGATCATGCTGCTAGATCATTTAACCAATAACCCAACATCAACAGATGGTAGGAAACATTAAGTAGACTAAAATCAAGTGACTGTACATGTAAATTTCCAAAATAAATTCATTCCTTAATTCTGCACAGTTTATTGCTGTAACTGGTCTACATTAACACAGCCAGGCTTTTTATTTTACTTGTTTAAGAAGAGATGGAGGTTGCACACTTGATGCACTAATTCCCTATCCCAGAGCAGCACAGGCTCTGGGATTAGCCTCTTGCTTTCATGTTGAAGGATTGTGAATAAAAAATTTTTTTGAGTTATGGCTGACACGGAGAAAAAGGGAACAATTTTCCTCTGGGAATAAATAATAGCATACTTTTTTCTCTGAAAAGACATATGATGTAGAAATAACTTAGTCTATCTGTCCGTTTTAGTTTTACTGTTTAGAAATATGGCACAAGCATGGAACCGCAGTGCCACATGGTACTGTGGCTACTTTGTGATGTATCTTGTTATTATCATGTGTTTCATTAAGTTACATTAGTCACCTGTTTCTGAGATGATCTGTTGGTCTCTACTAAATAAGTAGTTTCTACATTTCTCCTTATAAATATTGAACTGAACATATATATTCTCATGACCTTGGAAAGAAATCTGATGTTTAATCAGAAATAACTAATTCTGAATTTGGTAAGACTCATGGATTGTACAAGGGACAAAACTGTCCTTATGTTCAAAAGTAAACCAGTCCCTACCTGATAGTGATTAAGATAAAACCTTTCCCTCTTTACCCTCCCACAGTAGTGATATACTCTTATCGACTATTACATAAAAGTGGTTTTACTCTGAAATAGATATGACTCAGAGGTCCCTTCTGCCTTTGGTAATGTGATGCCCATCTACAAGAAGGGCTGGAGGGAAGAACCTGGGAACTACAGGCCTGTCAGTCTCACCTTGGTGCTGGCGAAGGTTGTGGAGCAGATCATCTTGAGTGACATCATGCAGCATGTACAGGACAACCATGTGATCAGGCCCAGTCAGCATGGGTTCATGAAAGGCAGGTCCTGCTTGACTAACTTGAGCTCCTCTATGACAAGGTGACCGACTTAGTGGATGAGGGAAAGGCTTTGGATGTTGTCTACGCGGACTTTAGAACAGCCTTTAACACTTTCCCACAGCATTCTCCTGGAGAAAGCAGCTGTTCATGAGTTGAATGGGAGTACATTTCATTGGGTAAAAAAATGGCTGAATGACCAGGCCCAAAGAGTTGAATGGAGTTGAATGGAAGTGAATGGAGTTAAATCTAGTTAGTCACAAGTGATGTTCCCCAGGGCTCAGTACTGACGGCAGTTACTTTATTATCTTTATCAATGATCTGGACAAGGGATTTGAGTGCACCATCAGTAAGTTTGCAGATAACACCAAGTTGGATGGGACTGTTGATCTGTTTGATGGTAGGAAGGCTTTGCAGAGGGATCTGGACAGACTGGATTGATGGGCGAAGGACGATTGTATGATGATGTTCCGGGTCCTGCACTTGGATCACAACAACCCCATGCAGTGCTACAGACTTGGAGAAGAGTGACTGGAAAGCTGTCTCGGGGAAAAGGACCTAAGGTATTGTCAACATGAGCCAGCAATGTGCCCGGGGGGCCAAGAAAGCCAGCAGCATCCTGACTTGTATCAGAGTGTGGCCAGCAGGACTAGGAAGTGATTGTCCCCCTGTACTTGGCACTGGTGAGGCTGCACTTCAACACCTGTGTCCAGTTTTGGGCCCCTCACTGTAAGAAAGACATTGAAGTGGTGAAGCATATCCATAGAGGGGAAATGAAGGGTCTGGAGAACAAGTCTTATGAGGAGCATTTGAGGGACCTGGTGTTGTTTAGCCTGGAGAAAAGGAGACTGGGAGGAGACCTTATTGCTCTCTACAACTACCTGAAAGGAGGTTGTAGAGAGGTGGGTCTTTGTGTCTTCTCACAAGTAACAAGTAATAGGAAAAGAGGAAATACTGTGTCAGGAGAGGTTTAGATGGGATATTAGGAAAAATTTCTTCACTGAGAGGTCTATCAATCGTTGGAACAGTCTTCCCAGGGAAGTGGTTCAGTCATCTGGAGGTGTTTAAAAGACGTAGATGTGGTGCTTAGATACATGGTTTAATGTTTGGACTTGGCAGTGCTACATTAACAATTGGACTTGATGATCTTAAAAGTCTTTTCCAACCAAAACAATTCTGATTCTATGATTCTGTGATTCTATTTCATAATTATGCAACTAAGGGTTTTTTTCAATATCATTTAAAATAATAGTGAGCAATTTCTGATCTACATGCTTTCTTTTGTGGGAAGTTTTGCACGAAGAAATAGAATCTCCAATGTAAGGTAATGGATTTCCTGTTATAGCTGCTCCATTCCCCTCCTTCATAGGTGCTCTGCAGACTGTCTTCGTCATTATTAAATATGTAATCTGTCTAGGATCCTTCTTATTTTCACATCATAAATTTAAAGCCAATCTGCATGTCCCTGGCTCTTTGAGGTAAAATGTTTCCTGCTAGTACTTCTTGTGGTCTTCATTCAAGTGGTACTGGATTTGTTATCATATTTTCCACTGAGTATCTGTAGACAGCCAGGCACCCTCTCAAGAATTATAAAGATTTTCAGGGAAGCTAAAGTTTGACTTGATCTTGCTTTGTAGTGACACTTAAACCTTCTTTTTTTAAACTGTCTTCAAAGAAAGGAGGGAATTAAGTCAGGACAGTTCTCCAATTCATAAATATCACTGAGATACCCACCTCCTCTAGTTCAAGGAAAAGTAGCAGGTATTTTGAAGACAGTGTGCCTTTCAATAAAGGAATAATCAGAAGTTCACTGAATGTGCCTCACTGGAACTTTCATCACTTGGAGACCTGGGCTGTTTTGCAAATGTGAAACTAGTTAACATTGATCATCCTATGTTTCATCCTAGTTCAATATGTTGTATTTCAGCATCACGCATTACTGTAGAGGATTTAGAGCTGTAATGTGCAATATTTTGGAAATATTTGAGAAGCAGGTATTTTACATTAAAAACATGTTCCTTCTGTGACACAGTGCTGCACAATACAAAAACATGAAGTACCTTGATGCTGAAAAAAACAGTGGACTATTTTATGCCACTCAGGTATACATTGCTTTTCCAGGTAGAGCAGAACCTTAGACTACCTTCAAGGAATATTTGCCTCAGGCATTTCTCATGTTATTGTCTACTGTCTGACAGTGAGCAGTACGATGCCTGTATGTCATGAAAAATGATAAATATTGTAACTACTTACAATTTTGATATCCTTTCTTTTGCACTTGAAAGGCATTACTGAATTTATTATAGGTTGTGAACTGAAAAGCTATGACTAAAGTACATATTAACAAAACCAAAATGTAAAGCCTAGTTTTTTCATTTAAACAATTTCTGGAACTTTATACTCAACCAATCTTACTCTTGAAAGCTTTAACATTTTGAGTGGTTTAAAAATAGTAGGAAAATAAAATGAATGGTACAACTTTTCCTTTAGAGTGTCCAAACAGATGGGAAAATTTACTGAGGTCTTTTAATCATAAGAGGTTTATTGGAAAACATATTCTTATATATACAAATCTATCACAAAAGAAGCTAGACTTAAATTTAATGACCTGCACATTTCAAATTTAGACTTGAAGAATCATATGTGATTGTTTCTCAAGTGAGAAAAGCAAAATCAGTATTCTGGATAATTCAAATAATGTGATACAGACTGTGAACTATTTTTTTAAAAAGGGAAGGTAAATGACTTTGAATTTGAGAAAGGAAGAATTTCCTCTACAATTCCGGTCAACTTAGATCTAAAAGACTTGTTTTGCTGGATGTTATACAGACATGGTAAAGCGCTCCAGTTTTATGTAGCTTGTTTACATCAAGCATAATTTCAAAAACTGTGTAGCATTTTAAATGTAATTACAAAATTGTGCAATGTATGTTTAAAAAAATAATAATTCCCAGTAAATTATTTGATGCTAACTTGAAATATTAATCTTAAAAGACAGGCTGATTGATTTACATATTGTGCTATCACAGGAACTCAGAACTAAATGGTTGTAAAGAAAGCATAATTGTAAATGTATTTAAATAAAGATTTGACTGGTGGGACAGTCAAGGAATATATATTTTATTTAAGATTATTTAGTATCTTTATCTTTTAGGAAAATAAGAAAACATAAAGATTTTGGATTTGACTTTTTTCTAAATCGAGAGTGAGAACTTTAGCTAGGACAGAAAAATAATACAAAACCACAACTTAGAAATATTACTTATTACACTAAAGAGAATAGTTTCTGAATGGTACTGAATCTTTATTTGAAGCAGTGATATTCAATTTAAAGAGAAAAATTGGAGAACATGAAGACTAAAGGAGAATAAGAGATGACAGTTTGCTAGAAATTTGACTATGAATTTGCAGTTGGGTCTGCACCACATAACCAGTAATGTTCCTCATAAAACTAGCAATGAAAAGTTCCTTTGCATACAGCTTTGGGGTAAATAGAGTTAAAAATACTGCTGTGAATCCTATGAATGTTATAAACAGAATAATAATGATGAATCAAAAGAAACCAAGAAGTAAATCACAAAATGGTGTGGGATTTGTACAGAGACATAACTGAGGGTAGACAGGAAGGAGACATGAGCAACTCAATATTTATAGTTAACTAAGTGATAAATAAGGTTACTGATTAATACTTCTTCCATAATTCTATGGAAGTCTAATGTTAATTTTTGCTCCATGAAGGCAAGATTACCATATCAAACAGTTTGCCAGAGAAGAGGCTCAGTTATGATATGGACACTGAATAGATAATGAAAGAATAGAAACGCTAAGAAATGACATACACTTACTTAGCATAAGATACATTTCCAAAAATAAAGATATTGAATTAAAGGAAAAAGACTGTGCAGAAATCTTTTATGACTGGTTGACATCTTTGGAGGTGGTAAAGACTCAAAAACCCCTGTTTGTATTTGGAGCATCTGTGTACAGACTGCTCAAAATTCCAAGAGCAGGATGTAGGGAACAAACATAGAAAATTATTAGGAAGATGGAATGGATGAATGATCAGATTATTACCATACAAATGGCTAGGTATCTGTTTAATACTTGTAGGTGCTTTTAAAAATCCAGTACTGCATACCTAATCAGCATTTCAAACATTAATCAGAGGAAGGACCTGTCACTGATTCCCTTTACTCAACAAGGCTCATTACAGAGCTTGATTGTAATACTAGAACTACCACTGAGATGTACCAGGCTAAAATCTGAAGTGTCTTGTCTGCTAGAGGAGAAATCAAAGCTTGTGATTTCATTAATGCATATTATTAACTTCTTGTTTTAATTGCAAGTGTTTTTGTACTAGAAATATAAACATGGAGGGGGAACATTTTAATGTTAAAAGTAGATTTCATGAAAATGTACTCCTTCTCACACATGATTTAAAAAATTTAAATAATTTTAACAAGTATTTAAAGCTATTAAGTATTATGAAGGATTCTAATCAGAGAAAGTTCAATGTCACTGTGGTATTTTCTTAATAAAAGGTCCATTAATTTTTTTGGCGACATGGTAAACATATCTAGCTTGATGTCCTTACAATCTTCGCACAAGGTCTATGGAAAACTCTGGTGGTTTTAGTCAATATTTTCTGAGTATTTTGTTCAACGTCCTATATAATATAATACATAAAGATTCCTAGAAATACAGACAAGGATTCCTCTCTCCTTGTCAAATGCCACAACAGTAAGTGAAACAGCTAATTTTGCTCTTGTTTATGTTCTTTCAGCCCAACTTCAACTTCTTTTCAGCATAATGTCTCATCTGCATAGGAAGAGTAGACAACAGTTTAAACGAAACATTCTCTTCACTATAGCCTGAGTGCCGATGTATAGAGTGTGGCTGGAATGGAGTTAACTTTCCCCATAGCAAACCTCATAGTGCCGTGCTTTGTGTTTGTAGCCAGAACGGTATTGATATTACACCAATTTTTTGGCTACTCCTGAGCAGTGCTCACACAGCATCTCTCCAACCACCCCCCACCGCTCCTCCAAAAGCCAATAGGCTGAGGGTGGGCAAGAGGTTGGAAGGAGACATAGCCAGGATTGTTGACTCAAACCAATCAGAAGGATATTTCATATCATATGATGTCATGCTCAGCAATGGAAGCTAAGAGGAAGGAGGACGAGAAAGGGATTTGTTGTTAAATAACTACTACACATACTGAGGCCCTACTTCCCAGGAATTGTTTGGACATCACCTATTTTTGGGAAGTAGAGAAAAATTCTTTTTGTTTTCTTTTGCTTCCATGTGCGGTCTTTGCTTTTCTTCATTGAACTGCCTTTATCTTGACCCATAAATTTTTCATCATATTTTCTTTTCTACTGTGGAAGGCAGTGATAGAGTGGCTTGGTAGGCATGTGGTCAGCAGCAAATGTCAACCTGCCACTGTCCTTTTTGGTTCCTAAGGTGGGGCACTCGAAGAATTTGAGGACAGTACTTGGGAGAGGTAATAGGTAAAATGTGGACAGAACAGTGCCAGAGGGCAGAATAATTGCAAGGATTGTTTTTTGCTGGTGGGTTGGGTTTTTTTCTTTGTTTTGGATTTTTTTTAATTGTGATGAAGAGAAAAGGGCTGGAGAGTGTGTAACTTTGTCCACTTTTGTCAATGTTGCTGTGATACAACTTTGACTTTTGTGTAGGGAATTCTTTTTGCTGATTGTATTGGGTTTCCATGGCAAGGTTTTTGGTAGCACAGAGACTGTAGGTGTAGCTTCTGTGAGAAGACACCAGAAGCTTCCCCCACGTGAGACAGAACCAGTTCCAGCCAGCTCCAAGATGGACCCACTGCTGGCAAAAGCTGAACCACTCAATGATGTTGGTAACACCTCAGTGATAACGTATTTAGAAAAGCTAAAAAACTGTGCAACAGCAGCTGGGAGAGAGGAATATGTGAGAGGAACAACTCTACAGACACAAAGGTCAGTGAAGAAGGAAGGGGAAGAGGTGCTTCAGGTGCCAGAGCAGAGATTCCCCTGCAGCCTATGCTGAAGACTATGGTGAAGCAGGATGTTCTGCTGCAGGACATGGACATCCATAGTGGAGCAGAGATCCACCTCCAGTCTGTGGAGAACCCCACACTGCAGTAGGTCCATGTGCCCAAAGGAGGCTGTGACCGCATGGAGAGCCCAAGCTGAAGCAAATTTTCTGTCAGAACCTGTGAACCCATGGGGACTCACACCGAAGCAGTCTTTTCTTGAAGGACTGCACTCCATGGAAAGAACCCACACTGGAGCAGTTCATGAAGAACAGCAGCCCATGGGAAGGACTCGCTTTGGAGAAGTTCATGGAAGACTGTCTCCTGTCTGAGGGACCCCACACTGGAGCAGGGGAAAAGCATGAGAAGGAGGGAGCAGAAAAAAAATAATAAATGTGATAAACAGAGCACAACCTCCATTTGCAGTCCCCTCTGCAGTGCTCGGGGGAGGAGGAGGAGGAGATACACGAATCAGGAGTGAAGCTGATCCTGGGAAGAAGGGAGTAAAGGGAATGTGGTTTTAGCTTTGCTTTTATTTTTTGCTATCTAAATAAAAAAACACACCATTGCTATCTTATCTACTCTACCCAATAGTTGCTTTTTTTTCTATATTCTTGGATGATCTATCATTAGACAAATGATGACTGTGCATATGCAAATATTGTCAGCACATATACCGAAAAAGAGTGAAGGTATAAGAATGCATGAGAAATATATCTCACAGTTTGTGATCTCATGTGCTGATCCAGATCTTCCCCTGCTGTGAATCAGTTCATAAAAAGCTAAGTGGAAATCTGTTTTAGTCACACCAATGGCTCATGACCAACTGAGGGGCCAAACTGCATGACAAGTCAATCTATTTTTCACACTTATTTTAACATGTTGGCAAGTATAGTCTTAAAATTTTAGTAGATGGCTGAGAATTAAAAGAAAAAAAATGTCCTCAGCTTTCTACAGAAAAAGTAACAAGAATACATACATGTTTCAAGTATGCATTTGAGGAGGTTTTTAAAGAAGTAGGCTATACCATTACCTTACTGTAAGAGTAAAAAATGGTGGGAAGGAGTCAGAAACAAACATCTGTGTTAAAATCAACCATGATTCTATAATCACATTTTAAACATCAGTGAGAGCCAGCAGAGGCGTTCAGGCTGTAACTGATGAAATTGAAACTGAGGCTCTGGTGGAGGTACGGGGTGTCACTGGTGGAGCCCATGGTGGGGTTTGGTTTCAGTGTCATGGTAGAGCCTTGCAGCAAGCCCATGGTGTTCAGCTCAGGAGAGACATAGGGCTCGTTATTCTTGTAGAAATAATTTCTAAGTCATAACTATTGTGCAGGAACAATATCTGAATATTCAGTTTGAACTGCTATTCTAACAGCCCTATTGAAAGACAAGGTATATTAGCCCGCTGGCATACATTTTAGGTGGTACCGTTCTGAATGCCATTAACTGATCTAAAACATGTGGAACTGGATTTGAAATCAAAAGTTCTTAAGTGGTTGAGAACATATCAATTCTGGCAGATGTGGGGTTGTTCACTATTTATCATAGCACTGAGTAAATGTCACAGAGAATTAGCAGCACCTATAATTTCTGCTATCTGTAATGTATCTGAATTTCTTCATTGTAGTCTGTAATTTTCAGTCACAGTGGCTAATGTTCCCTTTGCTTTTGTTCAATACCAAGGGTAAGTATCTATCTGTAAAAAAATATGTTAGTCTTTAAACAGATGGAAAGAATCCCAATCAAGTAAACAAACAAATAACCAAAACTCAAACAAGATAAGGTACTTTCTTCACATTGGCTTATTCCCTGTTTAACTTAATTTTCAATGGACTATTGACATTTCAGACTGAACAGCCACTGCAACTGCTGTAGCAAAGTGTAATGTCACAACCAGACTGGTAAGGTGACATAGATTTACAATGGTAAGGATTTAGCTCATTTTTGTTCATATTTCTGCTACTGCAAGCATAGAACAGCCATTAAGTTAATGGAAGCACCTGTATCCTTTAGAAATGCTTGAAGTCACTTTATCACACAAGGTTATTATTCAGCATTTTGCCAATCTATGGTGTTTTACAATGCACTGAACCTAGTGTGCCTAGCTGTCCTGTTTCGGTATGCATTAAGTCTCCAGAAAGATTATTTGGGAACGAAGATTCTTTATCACCATGTGGTTCATCATTATCAGAAAGAAAATTTACTATTTCTGTTTCCAAATATAAACCTGAGAGTTGTCGTCTCCTATTCTCATCCTTGCTTCTTTTATCTACTTATCACCACTGGAGCAGCTGAAAACAGCTACAGGGAGCATAGGAGGGAAAAGCTAGGAAAGAAAGAGTCACAAACGGAGTCACATATTTGAAAAATTAGTTATTATCTTTTCTTAAAATATGGTCAAACTGAGTTTTAAAAAAAAAAACCCACCATATTTTTCATCATTAAATAATTTACTTTTAGAATTAAAATCAGAATTCAGATCTTCCTATTCTCTGATCCTTATAACTTCTGAATGGACGTCTTACACTTTTGAAAGCAGAGAAAAATAAGGCAGGAAAAATATAACTAATGTAAAAGACCTTCACCTTTCCCCCCTTCTTTCTCTGCAGACCATTTGAAAAGTAGGAAAAGGAGACAGAAAGCAGTATATTTCGGTTTTTACCTGTGAAGCCAGATAATTCAGTAATTGCTACTCTATCATTTCAAAACTAGGTACATAAGGTAGGAGAAGTAGCAAAGAAACAAAAGGAATATCTAAAACAGAGCTTAGATGGAAATACAACATGGATAAGAGTATACTTCATTATTTCTTGCTATCTCTCCTTCTGCGAAATTAAAGATCTGACTTACCACAGTCTCTTCCCCTCCTGCCCTGCACTTACAGCAGCTACGGGCTGCCATTAACACCAGAATATTAAAATGAAAAGCTGTGAGAAGTCTTGGTGAATGGAAAATGAGTTGTTGAGGGAGACAAAGCAAGATTGTAGTGCTTGTAGGTAGCATTCTAGCTAAAAGAACCCACCTTCACCACTGGCTGGTTCAAGCTGCAGCTTCCTTCTGACATTCTAGCTCCATCAGCAGCCTTAAGGAACCAGAGGAATTTGTGACTCTGTTAGGGCATAGTGAGGTGAAGAAATGGTGAAGCTGAGACAGAGTTGGACAGGAAAGGAATGATACAGAGGGAACATGTTCTAGGCATCAAAACAACATGCTGTGTCATTACTTAGAATATGGCACTTAGGACTGAGATCTTCAAAGTTTTAGGCATGTGACTAAGTTCCTGAACTGATTAGAGAAATCTGAGGCTTCTTTATCTGCAAACAAATATTCATTTGTAAATATTTTTTTTTTAATTAGTAAAACAAAACATGTAGACCATGGTTGTATTTTTATAGCTCAGTGTAATTGGAAATAACAGACATTGTCCTGATGGCCTACGTATAGTGTAGGACCATCTGCCAAACTGATAAACTAATACCCCTGTATTCAGATGGGAAAGAAGCAAGGAAAACAATAAGACAAAGCTAACAGCAACCAGTTGTAGAAACACTATGACTTAAGTTCCTGTACAACAATAATTTAAGAACCTTAGTTATGTGTCATAATTTCCATTTTAGGATCCTATTTTATACTTTGATTGAAAAAGTATCTTTCCTCTTCCAGAGAAAAGACACTTCGACAGGAAGCTAAGAATGAATATATGTCACAACTATGTACAGATGAAAAAATGTTATTGCAGAAATCATTGAAGGTACTGATTACTCAAGTTACTAGTTGTTCCATTACATCCTCCATGGCTATAAAAGTCTTCACTTGCAGTTGCAGGCCCATGAGTCTCAGAGTTAACGATGAGTTTGGGAGGGAGAGGGAGAGGAAGGTTTGAGATTATACAATGTGGACAGTCAAACCGTAATTCTGCTATATCATGAATCCTAGCAATGCTGTACTGTCATGAATAATACATATCCCATCTGAATCCAGACTAGATGCAGAGGTTTTTTTGCCTGTCAGGAAAAAAAAATGGTACTGAGCCAAACCGTAGTCTATGAAAACAGATACTCTTTAGCTAGATGGAAAAACTGTGTGTTTAGCATACTCAAATTAAAGATAGGTTTTACACTTAAAATAAGTAGCTTGTGACTAAAATGAAAGTCTAGGAAAGTTACAAAAGTTACAAAGGAGTTTTAAAACAGTGACTTGTGCCAAATATGTCTTAGGATAAATTGCTATTTTGATAACTTCTTTAAGTGGAGCATTTAAATGTCAGTGTGTTCCCTTTTGAAATGGAATAGAACATTTTGATGCTCAATTTGAGATTATTTTCTTCCATGAAATGTAGTTCACCTTATACAAAAGATTAGAATTAAGCATAATTGATCATCTTTTACCTAACTGTAATATTTATTAGCAATAATTGGTTTATGTAGTACATTTGGAAAATTCCGATAAACTGTTGTTGTTTTTTTTAAAACTACAGAGAAAAAAAATTGAAATCACAGAATTTCATGAAAACAAAAAGCTGTTTTCTGCTTCTTTCAAATTTATAAAAAAAACCCCAAACTGTCATAATAACCCAGATCAATTATTTACAGCTCTTACACTTTTCTATGTTCAAGGAACACCATTGAGATTAGTCAGTTGTCCAAGCCTTTGGTCAGAGAATAAGTAACATCAGTTTCCAAGAGCTACCCAGCAAAATAAAAACACTAAAATAAAAGCACATCCTCAGGGAGCAAGAGTGCTGGCACAAAATCTATCCTGGGGCAATCAACTGTGTAAATGTATCTAAACATGTGCCATCTGTGGAGGAGTTTGTCCAGCTAAATCAGCAGCATTTCTCTTTACAAAACACCCAATTGCTCTGGGATGTGATTCTATGCAGGTAAATTCAGGATATCTGAAGCTGTTGCCAGCCTGTTATCTCGAAATGTCTGAAACAGTGACTGCATTCTGTGCGGCGGGGATTACTGCAGAAGCAGTAACACAGAGAAGCTTCTCGATGCTTACTCCAGTGTCCAAGCGACTTGTTTACTCCTGAACAGATGGTCGTGCAACCACAGCATACATCAGCTGACACCTTTATTACCCTAATAAGTAACAGGAAGAAACACCAACTGATTTCTATCTTGTTAACACAGCGGGATGTGCAGGCTACAGAGGAACTCTGCTAAGTGCCAAAGGTATCAAACTAGATGGATCCACCAGGAGCGCAGCAAACCGATCTGCCTGCTTACTGTCAGAGCCCTCCTCTTCCTTGCAGTGCTACTTGATTGACAAGGCCTTTGTTTTTCTTCTAATAGGTTTACTCACCTGCAGCATTTCTTTGTATGTATATCTCTTACTTGAAAGCAACCTTGATTTTTAACCCACTGGAAATTTTATTTCTCTTACGTAATATCTGTCTTTGGACTACTTGAAAATGTTTTTTTGGTGGGTCTTTTCCTTCAATTTTCTTTGCTTTTCCAGGGTTATATAGTGTATGTGGTTCAATCATGGGCCACAAAAGTTATGAGCAACAGAGTACTCACTGTCTGAGTGGGATCTCTTCTTTGAATTATACCAAAACCAGGGATGGTAATATTTGTGGCATAAATATACACGTAGCTGTATTGGGAGCTGCCACTGTCTCAGGGAGTTGTGCCGGCCAGTGGGGGGTGATGGATTTGCAGATCCTGGGGAGGGGAAAACAACAGCCCTTCGTGTCATGGGTGGGCAGAGGATGACACCTGCCACCTTCCCCATGGAGTCCCAAGGTGGAGCCAGTTGGGGTGACAGGGGAGAGATGCTACCCCAGAGCCATGAGCAGGACCCTAGGCTGAGGAGGCCACACTTGCTGTGGGCACCCCACTCCTCCTGGTGAGCACAATGCCAGAGGCAAGGGCCAGGGTTCATAGACTCTCTCTAAATGGCCTTTAGACTCTGCCATTAAGGAGGATTTTCTGTATCAGTTTGATTACTCAAGCTCTCAAGCTGTTACAACATTAACTGGACTAACAGTAGATTCATAGCTCCGCCTATATGATGTATTCCTTGGACCTAGAACAAGATTTGGGACATCATGGTTGGCTTTTGGGAATACATTGCATGTTTCACTGCTCAGAACCAGGTTACAGGTGGACCAAATAAACAAAAATGTACCCGTGTTGGGGATACTTGGTCCTCAATTTCACCTGTTTTGCTTAATAAATATTCTATTGGTTTGCACTACCTATTCTTGCAAAGATAGCCTTTCTTGGGCAGTAATGGTTGAAGCACAGCAGCCTCCCAAAACTAATAAAATATATTCAGCTAGATACATGTTCTTGTAAAAAAGTAAATGGTTTTACGTGAAAAAAAATGCAAGCAAATTTCTCCAGCTAGTCTCTACAAAACACATGACTAAGGCTACGTGCGCACTGCTTACATAGTGCTCACCTTCTGTCCAAAGGCATCCAGCCATCTGTGTGACCATTTTGACATATTGCTTTTCCAACATCCATGGTTATAGAAATGATGCAACAGGTATAAAACAATATGTAAATTCTGCAATGTATATGTATAAAACTGTCTAAATAACTACTTGTAAGATTATTTACTGTACTTACTTTGAGTCCATTCAATGGTAATTGAGTAAGATAGCGTTTTCTGCTCAGCTGAAAACAAGGTACAGCACAGCCTGTGGCAGTGTTTGCTTTCTTCTGTCACCTTGTCACGATACCAGTTCTGAAGGCACATCATTGAAGATATCTTTTCTCTGACATTCCTTTCAAAAGGCAGTTTTATTATTATTTTTCCTTTTATTGTTATTAAAACAGAAGCAGCAGCAATCAAAATATAAGGAAAAAACATCCCATCAGCTGTGAAAGCAATATATCCCTCACAGGCAAAATCTGCCCCAGAGGAATGCCAAGTACTGAAACTGTGTTAAAATTACTGTACGCATCAAGAGGGAATATTTAGTGCTTTTAACAGTAAAACTGTGTTCCAGAAATAGAGATTTATAGGCATATCCAATTTTATATGTTATATATCTTAAAAATGAGGAACACCAGCATTGTCACCAGCAGTGACAAGGTGGTAGATAAAAATTTCTCCTAAAAGTGTATTTATCAAATCCATAAAACTTTGACTACCATCAAAAGTACTATTGTGACGTGTAACATACTTAAATGTATGCATCTGATTAGGCATACTGCTGACATCTCCTTGACCCTAGATGGCACTGTTTGTGTAGAGTAGCCCTAGGAAGCTTCCTGCACACTCAAGATACTCAGAAAACAAAGCATCCTAGAAGAAATCAGTAGAAACATTACCATTTTTCTGTCTAATACTGAAAAAAATCAGGAATTGTAGTGACACATTTCAATTACAATATACTATACTGTATCTTCATGAGTGCTCCTTCTTAAAAAGTAAAATTTACATCTGGATTTAACTATAATTCATGTATTTGTTTTTACTGAAGCACATCCTACATTTACAAATTGTAGGCACTTATGCTTTTATTTCTGCTAGTGCAAGTGTAGTACAATTCTGAGGCTTGCTGATGTCAGTATTTAATTTTTCATAACAGCATACAGGGTCTAAAGACCTGTAATACTGTTTTTGCAATATTATTCAAATTAGCAAGATTTTCTACAAGCCCTGTTAGTCCTGCATTGATATTCATAGAATCATAGAATTGTTTAGGTTAGAAAGGACCTTTAAGATCATCAAGTCCAACCATTAACCTAACACTGCCAAGTGCAACCACTAAACCATATCCCTAAGGACCACATCTACATGCCTTTTAAACACCTCCAGGGACAGTGACTCAAGCACTTCCCTGGGAAGCTTGTTCCAATGACTGAGAACCCTTTCCCTGAAGAAATTTTTCCTAATACCCAATCTAAACATCCCCTGGCACAACTTGAGGCCATTTCTTCTTCTCCTATCACTTGAGAGGAGAGATCGACACTCAACTCACTACAACCTCCTTTCAGGTAGCTGTAGAGAGCGATAAGGTCTCCCTCAGCCTCCTCTTCTCCAGGCTAAACAACCCCAATTTCTTCAACTGCTCTTCATAAAACCTGTTCTCTAGACCCTTCACTAGCTTTGTTGCCCTTCTATGGACATGCTCCAGCATCTCAATATCTTTCTTGTAGTAAGAGGTCCATAACTTGACACAGTACTCAAGGTGCGGCCTCATCAGTGCAGAGTACAGGGTGACAATCACTTCCCTATTCCTGCAGGCCACATTATTTCTGATACAAGCCAGGATGCTGTTGGCCTTCTTGGCCACCTGGGCACACTGTCAGCTCATATTCAGCCAGCTATTGACCAACACGCCCTGGTCCTTTTCTGCCGGGCAGCTTTCCAGCCACTCCTTCCCAAGCCTGTAGTGTTGCCTGGGGTTGTTGTGAGACCGAATTGCAGGACTGTCATCTGCAAACTTATTGAGGTCACACTCGATCCCCTTGTCCAGATCACTGATCAAGTTTTTTAACAGAACTGGCCCCAGTACTGAGCCCTGGGGAGCATCACTTATGACCAGCCACCAACTGGATTTAACTCCATTCACCACAATTCTTTTGGCCTAGGCATCCAGCCAGATTTTTTACCCAGAGAAGCGTACACCCATCCAAGCCCTGAGCAGCCAGTTTCTCTAGGAAAATGCTGTAGGAAATGGTGTCAAAGGCTTTACTAAGGTCTGGGTAGACAACATTCATGGCCTTTCTCTCATTCACTAAGTGGGTCACCTTGTTATAGAATAAGATCAGAAGAATTCCCCTGTATGTGTTTCTATATAGGTATACCCTGAGGATGTGTTCCTTTTTGCCTGAAGACAATTTATTGAAAGGTCAATTTTACACAACTGAAGAAGATTCACTGAAATACATAAAGTATATTTTTGTAATCATTCACATTAGGCTAACATGCACAGTGTCAGGAAATATGCTATCTCTGCAGTATCCAAGATACTTGCACGTGGCTGGCAGATAAGACAGTTTCCTGTGTCCTTCTGGAGATTTAGGCCATCTCAGATGGGCTGGGAAACTATGTTTAGGTGACTGAATCTGGTCCCTAGGTGGTTGGTAAGTGATTTTGCTGTCTAGGACTCACTGATCATATTATTTGGATTTCCAGGGCACAGTTCGAACACCAGTAAGTCGTTAACAGTTTTAACATAATAAACAACATATCCAAGTGTAAAGTAGTATTCAAGCCTTCAAAGATTTTTGCAAGGTTGGAAGACACTGTGTGGGCCTTACAGGAGGTCTGAGCAAGACAGAAGACAAGCATAATAAAGATCAGTCTTCTCTTTCTACCAGCTGCCAAAATGACAAATCTCTCCTTTGGAGACAGTGTTATAAGTCCTATGAAGCATTTGAAGTGGGAGAAAAGGAATGCATCATATAAATAAAAATGAAACTCTCCGTATGTGACAAAAAATTCCGGCAGCACACACTTCACAGTCACAACTGATTCTGTTACTGGAGAAGGAGAACATTCTGAAAGACTTTTAGTCCTTCAGTTGACCATAGAAAATAAATATGGCTTCATTTATGATAGAAAAACACTGGCATATGCAATATGAATTTTCTCCCTCAAAAAAGCGTCATTTTTAATGCAAAAGAAAGGCAGAAAGCAGCTGTAGGATTGTTTAGCATTCCAAGCTAACTTGCCCACTTCTGAATGTCTGTTCTAAGTGAATATTTAGTAGTGCAGCTGGCATTGTTACTGATTGAAGAACTCCACTTATTGCATTGAGCATCTTACTTTCCTGGAAAAGTATCTTGCAGCCTCCTACTCAATTTATCCATCGTCCAAGCTCAAATTTCTTGGGGTTTTTCTCTTTCCATTTTTTTCTTTGGTTTTCTTCCATACTTATGGAAGTATGGAAAGTATGGAAAACATACTTAAGTAAATTATAACCTTTAGTCTCTAGAAAAGTTTGCAATAAAAGGAGAAGCTGTTTACAATGTTCTAGGGACACAGATATAATGTGTGCAGATAGAACCTCATTGTCAGAAAAAAACCCTAAAGTAATAGCTACAGTAGACACAGACTGCACCAAAACCTACTAATTTTTATACACTTGAAAATAAGGCATTTTTCTTAGTAAAGAAGTAATGATGGTGATGGAAACAGGTAGATAGGCCACGTAATTCTAGAAGAGGAAGAAAAGTCTGGAATTTCAGAAGAATAAATACCTTTCACCAAAAGGTCACCTTTCAAAAGGCATAAGAGAAAAATATTTGTCAAATCTGTCTCAGAATATTTTTATGTACATGCTTACTTACTAGTACATCATACTCTACTTGTTCTGCTGTGTTTACATGCCTAACAGTTCCAGAATGCTGCTCTCTCTTTCACACTTATCACTGGAAAAATAATTTTTACTTTACAGTGAGTCACAAAAATCACCAACAAAATAGAACTATGAGGGATAGTCCTCTCAACAGAAACATGTGCAGTGCAGGTAAAATATAGAATCATAGAATCATTAAGGTTGGAAGAGACCTCAAAGATCATCTAGTTCAACCATCCCCCCACCACCTATTACCCACTAAACCATGTCCCTAAGTACCACATCCAACCTTTCCTTAAACACCCCCAGGGATGGTGACTCCACCACCTCCCTGAGCAACCCATACCCATACCCATAGGTGCAGTATGGGTACAGTATACTGCACTTTAATCCTTTAATTTCAGAAAGAGGTTGTCTCAATTTAAACAGTTTTTATAGATTAATATTACTGTCTCATAACCAGTTTCAGAGATAAGTCTTATACTATAACAAATGTCATGTCATGTATTAGTGAGGCAGAGACCCAAATGTAACAATGACTCCAATAATACATGTACATGATACCCTCTAATCAAAGAAAAAAAAAAAAAGTAAAAATTTAGTTCTCACATTGATTCCTTTTTTCTTTTTTCCCCCCTTCTTCTCCTTAAACAGAGTATACTTACTAAGTTATATCCTCACCATTCTTTCTTTATTTTAGTGTCTGCATGTCATGCTATGTCCTTTAACTTAAATATAAAAATAACAAAAGTACCAAAATGCATCTTGTTCCTAAGCCTTTATTATTGATGACGATGACTCAGAGGCAACTTTAAGACAAAGCTTTTGTTAAATATTTGGCAGCTCAGCCAAAGCGTATCTCTTTTGCATGATAATATATTGATTTAGTACGGTGCATTTTAGTTCAATATTATTATTTCATACATCATAATAATATATTAAATAGGTGCATATAGAATACATTACAATTCTAATAATGAATATACCCCAAAGCCATTTACAAAATTAGTTAAGGTATTGTAGTTAAATGCTAAACAGGCAAACATTTCTACTATAAATGAAAAATAGCAAAAGTATTGTTCTCCCAAGAGAAAATAGGAAAAAAAATTAATGCCATTACCTACACTTCAAACTGCTAAAATAGCAGATGCTTCACAGAGGCCTTGAGGTATCTCTTGCAGAATTTGCTGTGCCCGGCTTCTGTATTGTATTTTGTTCTGTGTAACAGTACAATAACAGGCACAATAGGCCTTTGATTTTAGAAGTGCTCCTAGGAGCCACCTTTCAAATAATCTTAATGATTATTAAAAACTTCTCAACCTTAATGTAGAAAAGATACATGTATAGATAGTCTACCATCTTCACAGATAATAGTCTTCTTTTGTAAAGTGGAATCATGGGATGTAAAAAGCAAGATCAATTGCTATTTCGCTATGGATTATTTTAAGCAGATTCTGCCTTTCCAAACCCTGCTGGTTGTACTTTCTGTTTGCACAGGAACAATTTCATTTTAGTGGTAGGGGTTTATTTAGTGGAAATTCAGAATTTGATGCATGGTTAGAATCTACCAATTAACCAGAATAGAAATAAAAAAAAAAAACAATGAACATGTATTTCCTGTTTATTTACACTATTGTTGCTTTATCTATGTGTGTGCACGTGTGTGTGTGTGGTCTTTTCTGGGTGCACTTTATGAATCATCTTCACTGAAGAATTAATTTTAGTACCTCTGGGATGGAAAATAGGACTTCCTTTCTGGCAAAAATGGAGTATCAGTTATGACTTCTCTTTAAACTACACAGCTATGTACTTTTGAATACAGAATTCTAATCTAAAATCCATTTATTACATGAGTAGATCTATGCTTTAATTGGTTTAACAATACCAAATGCTGCACTTTCTCAGAGGTAAAAGATTCCAGTAACAAAAGTGTATTTTACTTCAGGGTGTGACTGGAATGTAAACAATTTAAACTCCTTATTTTCTTGTATTACTGTTTTTTTTTCTTTTGTTTTGTTTTTCATTTTGGCCAGGTTTGTGGGTGTAATTTCGGTAGTCACATTGAAAAAACAAGAGTGTAACAAAAGAAATATTTTTCTTTTTTTTTTCATATATGTGGGAGGAATTTCCATTGCACTTTGGGAAGTTATTTCATATAACAGTTTGAAACTAGAAAGTAGAACAATAAAACATAGAAATCAAACTTTTCACTAGCTAATAAACACAGTAAATCAGAACTCTCCTGCATAATCTCTTTAAAACTATTTTCTTCTACAACTGCTTTCTTACAGCCTACAAACCTTCATGTCTGAGCCCTTTTCAGACACTACACTATAATGTCATTTAAGATAGAATCTTTTAAAATAAATACTTGCTTACAATTTTTTGTTTATTTGGGGTTTTTTGGTTTTGTTTTTTAAACAGTAGACCTCTTTTAGATTCCTTAAAGTTAGATTGTCTGTCCAACCCGTTTCTTAGTAGAATACCTTGATGCTTGGGTTTTTTTGGCTCATAGAAAGGTAATGAATATAACTAAGACAGAAAAATAATGGTATATAGAGGAATATAAAGGTGTCACATGATTACAAAGCCTTTTTCTTACAGATCTAGATGTAAGTTACATTTCTTTTTTATTCAGTTTCAATAATTAAGTAGTTTAAATATGATCATTATCTTATTTAAAAGTGTTCTCACACAAATAAATTTAAAGCAGCCTTATGCCATTATGTAGATGTTTTTTAGCTCTTATATATTTCTTATCTGATCAAGAACATTGCCTTACCCTTTACTCTTGAGACTGATATTTCTGAGTACTGGCTAAATTTGCATTTTGGTAGTATCTATCAAAGACCCAGATTCATCCAACTCTTTTGTTAGAGTCTAAATTATGGAGAATGATGGTGTTTAAGCTATTTGCCTCCAGATGATCTTAGAATCATAGAGTAATTTGAGTTGGAAGGGACCACCCAGGTTACCCAAACCCCCATCCAACCTGGCCTTGAACACCTCCAGAGATGAGGCCTCCACAACCTCTCTGGGCAACCTGTTCCAGTGCCTCACCACCTTCACAGTGAAGATTTTTTTTCTTATGTCTTATCTAAATCTATCCTCTTTTAGTTTAAACCCATTGTGATTCATCATATACCAACACAGGCATCTGAGTTAATTGAAACAAATCACTATTTCTCTTTTTACTGTGGAGTCAGGAATGAGTCCCTCAGACTTCAATTCTGCCTTAAAGACACCTCAAATTATGTGAGATCATTCTACCCTAAGGGTGCATCTGTCAGACTCACAGAAGCAGAAATAAACTAGCCTGCACTGAAATTCTGGCTGTTGTGGATAGATTGATGAAGGTATTTATGATAACGCAAATAGATATACTTAAGTGTATAACTAGAGTTGTGTACTGCTGAAATGCAGCAATAAGCAACCTTGTTGCTGTCAGATCCTATGAATGGAGGTTCCCACACTGATCAGGACATGATAAACTTTTGAACCATAGTCATTTAATATATACAAAAATTCACTGTCACACTGTAACTTATTTTTCCAACCTCATCTCTTTAATAATAGATTTTTTTTATTATTATTATTTTTAGCAAAAATTCCTTGACCAAATGGCAGTTTTGACGCTAATGCATGAGAATAAGGTTTTTCTGATAAAATGACAGGCCAAAAAAAATTTGTCCTTTGTCACATTACTACAGTGAAAACTGCAGGAAGCTATAGAACTCAAGAGATTTTATAATTTTAAAGGATGGAAACATTTTTTAAAAATGCATTTTTTTATTTTTCTGGAGAAGAAAAAAATAAGTCACCATTTTCCTCATTTAAAAAGATCATAAATATTTCAAAAAGGAAGAAAATAAGAAGTTTGATGAAAAATACAGTCTTGACTAATTGCTGGAAAAAAAAATCTGTCTACTAATTGCTGGAAAAATACAGTCTATACTAATTGCTGGAGTATGACAGGATTTTTTTTCAGGCCCAGTTCTGTAACAGGCCATTGACAGAGAGAGTCAACTAAGATAAGTGAACTGTAATTGAGAAAGATAGATAGGCATCTCCAAGAGGCAATTGCATCATCCTAAAACTGACCTCTAAATTTGATCAGATGACACATTCTTAAGGCACCTCCATTGACCATAAATGAAAGCATGGGTGCCTAATGTCAGTTTAGGGCTTTACGTAACTAACTACAGGATATTTCAAATCAGGTAAGATGTCCTTAGACTGACATCATAGGTGAAGTTTAGGCTCTTGAAACATGAAAAATAAGTGTAATCTTAAAAAAAGCATTAGCTAGTAAATTGTTGGGATTTTTTAATGTAATACCTGGAAAAGGTTGATTTTTACCTTAGGAATTTCTGCCTGCTGACTGTCTACTCAAAAGTATGTCATTCAATTATAGAATAGAATAGAATAGAATAGAATAGAAT
>VWZZ01008053.1:52462-65513 GCA_013399095.1 Psophia crepitans
CTGCAGAGCCATCCTACCCTCCGGCAGATCGACACTTCCCCCCAGCTTGGTGTCATTTGCAAACTTATTGAGGGTGCACTCAATTCCCTCATCCAAATCATCAACAAAGATGATGAAGAAGAGGAAAGAAATAATTTTCAAATCTTGCTTTGGGCAGACAGATTTCGCACATACACATACATTCATATGTATATCTTGATTTCCAGTGATACTTGGTGCTATAGAGTTCCACAGCCACTGGAGAAAATTATTGTGCTTGTGCAAAAAGAGTAGGGTCTTAAGTTCTACTCTGAATGGTTTGTACAGCCTAGCACTGTGTTGTGGTTTTCACAGTTATTTCATTTCCTGATGCCCCACCCGGCATGTGAGGAGGGGAAATTGGGAAAAGGAAAGAAAATGTGGGTTGAAATAGAAACAGATTTAATAAAAGAGTAAAAAGCTTAATATCAACACCACTACCAATATAAAATACAGCAGGTTATACTCAGCTGATACAGGGCTGGTGAGCTGCACCCTCTCAGCAGTGAGTGCTGATGCCGCGCACAGCGAGCAGCGCTGCTCCAGTGAGAACGCAACAGTCACCGCACCCGGCAGGGCAGGTCTTGGGAACACAAAGTGGGTCTCAGGAATGGGATGGCAGATGAGACCCTCCAGGGATGGCAGCCATCAAAGAGAGAGGGTCATACCAGTCAATCTCCTAATTTATAGGGAGCGTGACGTTTATGGTGTGGAACACTTCTGTTGGCCAGCTCGGGGCAGATGCCCTGGCTGTCGCCCCTCCCAGCTTCTGCAGCTGGCTGTCTCAAAACTGCTCAAGACCTTGATCACTATAGAAACCTGCATCCCATAGCTGGCCATAAAGTAAATCAAAGTGTCTCATCAACTTTGTTCTCACAGAATTAAGTGCTGCAGTTTGCTCTAAAATGCAGCTTTTCTGTGCAGAAAATAAGTTTTATCATTCTATCCCAGCAAAACCAGGACACACTGTAAATACCAGTAGAGTGTATTCCCTAAACAAAATCCCAAATTGCCATACAGATACCATAATGTTTGTATGTCTCTCCATATACTCTTAAATCTGAAGAGAGAGTGAAATGAAATGTCAAAGAAACCTTATTTGAAAAAATCATATTTTTCTGATACTAAACTGACCTCTTTGGGTGTATGAGCAGAACAGCATTAATGAGGTCTTTTCTTACTGTGTTTAAGTTAGATCAGGAACCTGCAACCTCTGTTACCCTTATTTGATACCTACATCAGAATAGCTGCATATCCTCCATTTTTGTCTCCCAGCCTTTACCTCCCTGTAATTGTGCACTAAATAGAATTAATCAGAAAATTAGGGAAGAAAATCTGTAGTGGGCCAATAGTAATGTGCTGTGTTTCACTCTGTTTATTGAAATACTGGAAGCTTCTTCACAATACTCTTCTGACATTTATGAATCAGTGTTTACCACTAAACCAAGCAAAAGTTAACTAAATGTAATGTCTTTGATTTCAAAGTGTTTATATGAAAAAAAAAACACCTTCTCATCATCCAAATGATAATTACAGTTTTTGACCTTATTGGCATTAACTGTCTTCCAAATCAAGGTTACTCATTCCATTTAAACATTTCTCCAAAAACGTATGTTGTTTCCCTTCCATTCGTTTGACTTGAGTGGTTTGCTGGGGTGGGGTTTTTTTGGTGGTTTGTTTTGTTTGTTTTTATTTGCTGCTGTTTTGTTCTTTTCGTTTCAGTGATTTTCTTTCAGATGTAAAATAACAAAAATACTTCAAGGATAAGGTTTTTGAATAACGCTGTAACTTCGTGCTAGAACATTTTACAAAAGTAATTATTGAGACAATTCTGATTCCGCTGTATTTTAACAGATTTTTTTTCCTAAATTTATTTTTATGTTGTTAAGAATATTGGCATGAATGTCTCTTTTTACTTATTTTTCAGACTTCTTTTTTTCTTTTAAGAAAATTGGCTGCTTAAAGTTATTATTACCCTTTCTATTGTTAAGGTTCAATGCTGAACCTACAGTTCTGTCATTGAAGTAACTAATTGGATAGGAACGTACTAGAAGGAGGGTTGAGCAGTGTGGAAAGGTAGATAAAAACTAAGATGAGTTGAAGCCTCACAGTTGTACTGCCTGGCATTTCAGATCCATGATAGAATTGAATCTGGGTCTCTGCATACCTTTTTGTTTGTATTGTATTTGAAGCAAGCCTCGCAGAGCTATAAGGAAGAATTCTCACAAAGAAGCAAAATTACTATGTAGTGTTTCACATGCATGTGCCTCATTTCAGAAGTTGTGTCTTTTGCTCCTCCCGTGGCATCTTAATATACCAGGTCTCAGTTGATCCACTAGCCCTATAAATACTTTAGCAGAATACATTTGAATGTTTAGTGCGGATGCTGACAGACAAAATTCTAGCTGTGTTTTATACTAATAAACATCTCAGGGAGTTGTCCTTCATCCTGGAAAATCAAATCAGAAACTAATGTGTTATCCAATAACTGTCAGCAGTTTATCTACGTAATTTTCTAGTATGTGTAGATTCGTAAGCTAAGAAAGTACCTATGCTGAATTTCTCTGTGGGAAATCAGGAACTCTGTATGATATTTCTATATTAGGTTTATACCAAAAAGAATCTTTTTAGAACCAAAAGCAACAGAATGTATAAATATTCTAATTAGATATCTAAGTTTAGTGTAGCTATCTTGACAGTACAGATGTGTGACTGAGTCATTTTAAACTCTAAGTGTTCATTGCTGTTAAATCTATGTACTCATTCCTGCTTTTATAACTAATCAAGTTGACATTTCATTTTTGAGCCTTATGCAGATCTGAAGTCTAGCTGCTGACTCCTTTAAAAGAGTAATAGTTGTTTGTGTGATGAAATATTGTAGTGGGATAAAACATGTTCATGCTGTGTGCCATGTTATCAAAACTGAAATGAATGATCACTTAACAACCGCAACAGTAATACAGTTAAAATGCAGACTTTTTTAACATCTACATATGGTATTAGTTGAAATAAAACTTTTTTGGTAACAAAGTAATTTGGATGTAATAAAATTGCAGTTTCATTGGCACCACACAGATTTGGTTTCATTCCCACTGAAGTAGCATACAATATCATCCTGAAATAGAATACCTGGCAAAAGAGTTTGATAGGTCTTGTGTGACAGATACAGTTTTGAACCTTAAAGTTTCAATATAATCTATGCATTCAGAGCATGGCTATTTTTGGTCCTTTATCTTTTAATTAAAAAAACAGAGGGAATCACTACCAGTACTAGGGTTGTTCCATCTCAAAATTACAGTACTAAATATTTTTCAAGTGAGTGATTTTGTTAAAAGTTCTAAGTCTTGGATAAAAACCTTAAGACGACTGACTTACCTAAAAAATCCAATGAGAATTTTTCTTGTTTCTTAGATAGTATGCAGTACATTGATGCTTTTCATTCTAGGTTATATTCTGGAGCTGAACAAAAGAGACTAGTCCCTTAACTTGGTAACATTTCACTGAAATGACCCTCCATGAAAGTACAGATGCAACACCAAAGTGTTGGTTCTGTTTCTGTTGAAGTCCAGCTCCAAACAAATGATTCTGAGCTCAATGCTATTAATTGCATAGACTATCACAGGAGAATATGCATGTACACAAGGCATAAATAAATCTGGGTATTGTAAAACAAAAAAAAGATTTTCTTTTTTTAAGAACTGTAAAAACCTTCATGAACATGTTTAAATTTCAATAAATAATATATATACCCTATTAAATAAAAATTAAATTATTTTATATTAAAAAACTAACAAAATCCCTCAGAAACATGTGCTTTGAGTTTTGACAAAGCACAACTTTTTATTATATTTGATATGGATTATATTATACTGCATTTAGAGAAGATCTTTCTCCTTTCCTTTATTCACCTGTTATTCAGACAAGGAAGATGATACGGCTGGTGTTTTTTCAAATACAGGGTGGATGCTTCAAATAGAATGTTTAAAATAACCTGGAAATTCCTTGGATTCAGTGTGGTATATTTGTAGGTGTCCCAGGTACAGAATTGTCTTTGGCAATAGATGAAACGGAAGATGGTGACGCAGTAAAATTTGTCTGAACAGCTGCATGAACAGCCTATAGCAACTGTCATGCCAACTTTTTTGAAACTCATGAAGATGCCAGCTGCACGTAGTGTGTTTTCAGTCTCATATAAGGCTGCTGCATCTCCCATTACAAATAGTTGAAGATAAGCATAAAATTTTCTTGTATAGTCAATGGTGCTATGCACTTGAAAATTTACAAAAAATAATACGAAGCTCATTTTTCTATTTATTGGTACAAAAAGACAGATGGCAAAGTAACACTGTGGTGACAAACAACATAATACTGATAAGATGGAGTGAATGACTGATCAAAGACACACAGGATATGCAGCCTTGTAGACTTCTAAATGTGTTACCCCCATTGGCCATAACAGGCCACCAGCTTTGCACTGACTTTGCAAGGTCTCAGAACTGAGGTTCACCAGGTTTTCTCTGGGCTGTCTTGAACTGTCTGGAGCTTTGTTTTAGCATGTCTAAGTACATCTGTCACTCTTTTAATGACTGTTCCATTAAATAGTATTACTATATTTTATATATAGTTAGTAGTAACAAGTAGTTATGTAGTGTAGAATAGAATATTCATGACTAGAATAATTTTGTGTACAGGAATATGGTCATAGGATGATAGCAGAGGCCTTGCAAGTGGGGAACACAGGATATAGTTGGAGGGATATACAGGATATGCTGGCATAGGATGCTAAAAGGCACATATAAGCTGGCAAAGAAGTCTCCAGGGTTACAAACAATTCAGCAGCAGCCAGTTAGAGAAATGCAGACTTGGGAGCTGGAGGTAACAAATGAAACAAAACCTAAGTGTGTTGTGTAACCCTGGTAGGCAGGTAAACCACACACAGCTGCTCACTCACTCTCACTCACTGAAGAAAAGTAACTCTATGGCAGCCCAAAGCAATACTATCTCCACCGAGTCGCAGATTAGCAAAGTGTAAAAATCTGTTAGAAAACATAAAAATGTACCCAAACAAACCTTACAGTGCAGAAGAAGAACAAATCAATGTCGTATTCCTCTTGGCAAAGAAACCCCATCGTTAAGATCTCACTTCTGGGTGAGAACTGATAATACTGGTACCTGGGAGTATCTCTTCCCAAAACTGAAGCCCTCTAGGAATTTAGAGGGGCAATAGAAAGGTGAGCATAACAGCAAAGGAAGGAGGATTCACTAGGAAGTCTGTAGAGAGCAGCTTTAATGGCATTATTTCCTTTTTTCTGCAATATTATTACTTTATTTTCTTTCTCTTTTTTTTTTTTATTTTTTAATTTCAGTAGTACTTACATCTGAATTAACAATAATTTCTTGATTTGACTTATATGATTTTCATCACTTGCAAATTGTTGAGTTGTCTTTTTGCTTATTTTTTGTCCATTTGAATTTGTCAGTGTAGCAAATGCACATCATCTGTTACATGGTCTGGGACATGTTCTACCTACCTAGGTCATCATATCCTGTGTTAGATAGGTAAATTAAGGGAACTATGTAAACACTGGTCTTATACAAGAATGTACACACAATACGTATGGTATTATTGACTGTACAAATGAAAGGTGAAAAAAAACCATTCCACAATTTCCCCAACCTATGACAGGAGGCAGTTCTGCAGACACTACCTTTCCAAGTGACTCATACTATGTACTGTCCATTTTCAACTATACTCCTCTTACATACAAAGGACAGTTCTTCTTTCCTCCTCACAACCTTCTCTTTCATGCACAACTCAATGCTTAGACATATATCATCCAAAATTGATCACCAAATTATCAGAACAGTTAAGGAAATTAATTCCTAGAGTGGAGTTAGCATCCATAGTCCTCATCTTTGTCTCATCTTGCCCTCTCACTAATACCATCTAAGACCATTCTAATGCCATTCACTTCCACAAACAGCTGTTGTAGGTTGTGGAGTATTCTGACAGAAAATATGCCAGATGACAATCATAGCAGGTAGTAGAGCTGCCAAACAACGTACAAAAAAAATAATTTTGTACTCTTCTTTTCCAAAGGGTTCTATTGAATATGGGAAGTAAATAGGAAAAGGATAACATAGAATGGTAATATCATTCTGGATAAGAGTTGACTCTAGGACAAGTTCTGAACAGTATATGTGCTAAATTGCACACCTCCACATGTACACACATACACCCACATCCCCACGCACTGACACTTACGAAAGTTACTGAGATGTATTCATATATCATCTAAAATATACTCTCTTTTTTTTGTATAGGCAAATGTGGGTAATATATAAAGGTACATTTTTAAAAATTTTTAATATTATTCTAAGTATGATTTTAATCAGCTGTAATTACTTTTCCGAAGTCTCTGCCTCACGGATAAGCTGCCTTTTAAGATGTCACACCTCTGATGATTTTATTAAGGATTTTTAACTTGTATTTTAATGAATTTTCATCTCAGAGATGGTCAGTGGTTATGTTCCTTCTGACTTCTAGAGCATGGCCTCTGGACTTCTTCAACAGGGAGACTCAGTACAGATTTTGTCAAGCTACGTAGTGATGAAAATAGACGAGGATTCTCTTACAGGCCTGTTCTTGGTGATGTTAGTACTAATGCAAAAAAGCAACTCCTTTCAAAGCTAACAAATTTCTAGACCATAATCATAATTTTTCTCTACCAAGGGCTTTGGATCATTTAGCTATATGATATGATTTTGGCAGTGCTATTTTAATGGCTGGGCTTGATGATCTTAAAGGTCTTTTCCAACCAAAACAATTACATGATTCTATGATTCTATAATTTTCCTTACCAATATGTACAGTTTACCTTTATGGATAAAAGAAGTTGGGAAATCAGAGTAAAAAATAGATTTGTCATAGTTTAAAGATGGGAAAGCAATAATCTTATCTAATTTTGAAGGGTATTGGAATGGACTGGTTCACTTCAGCACTAGCAAAGCACAGGACTATAAGGGTAACCTTTACTGCTTGTGTTGCTTCATATGATTTCAGAAGAAACATACCCACAAGGACTTCCTTGCTTATGGGACTTGACTTGTTCCTTGTTTAGAGCTTAATCTGTCATGCATGGAAAGGTAGCAGGGGTCATGGATACAGGAAGCTTTGTACTTAGGCTGACTCCTAAACAGCCTACAATCAAGTCTTCTATAGATAGTTCCTGCTACAGCAATTCATAAATGAAATAAAACAGTTGTGTTGTTCATACTAGTAACACATCAAACATATACTTCCACTGCTGCACACAACCCTAGCAGATCAAAAGATCCTTGGCTACACAAGGATCTGCCTGAAACAGGTAGAAACAGAGAAGAAAAGCAGGGCCTTGGTTATAGGCTGGGAGAGCAGGCAGCTGACATAGCTCTGACAATCCCATGGTGATTCTGCAAGAGAGATTCCCATAGTGACAGCCCAAAATTTGTGGTCTTGTCCTTCTATTAGATGCTTTTGTTTCTAGACTGTTCACAGCCTTTGGCCTTCACCACCTGAACTGTGCACTGCTTGATGCTAAAGGATATTACTTTCCTAGGCCACACGGTTTTGATATATTATTGCATGTTTTTTTCTTTCGTGCCTAGATTATTTTTTTTTTATCATAGAATCATACAATGGTTTGGGTTGGAAGGGACTTTAAATATTATCTAGTTGCAACCCCTCTTCCATGGGCAGGGACACCCTACACTAGACCAGATTGCGCAAAGCGTCATCCAACCTGGCCTTGAACTCTTGCAGGGATGTGACCTCCCCAGCTTCTCTGGGCAACGTGTTCCAGTACTTCAACATACTTATGTTTTTTGTGGGTTGGGGTTTTTTTGGTATGCTTAAAGCAGTCTTTTCCCAGCTGTCGAGGTTGTATGTCTCTCTTGACTAGTAATATCACTGAGTTGTTTATACTCCTGAGGCCTTTGTTTTCAACTTGTACCCTGCTGTTCTCAAGATGAGAGGCCCATTACGGACAGTGAGTCCAGAGTGGTGTCCTCAAGGCCTGATAAAATGTTAGTCTAGGGCAATGGCAGGTTACTCTAAATCCCTGTGGCCTACAACCGGCAATGGCAACATGCTTTTTACTGGGCTGTTGGTTGAAAATCCTCCCTTTGCTAGTCTGTAAATTGGCATTTGCAGGTTATCATTCACAAATCCTGCAAAGATGTTGGATGCCCTTTTGTGGCTCAAGGCTTTTAATCAAGACTAAACAACAGAAAGATTATCTTGAATATTTTTCGCTCTTTTATCATGGTCATTGCACCATGATAAACAATATAGGTGTGAAGGTGTCCTGTAATTCTTCATTTTGCTCTTACTGCCTGTTATTGTATGCCAATATAGCCGTTATTCAGTTTGCAGAGCGTTTGATTGTAGAACCAATATGATTTTCACAACTAATACATACTATATAAAGAAATTAACTATATTAACTAATAGAATAGAATAGAATAGAATAGAATCATTAAGGTTGGAAGTGACCTCAAGGATCATCTAAAATTAAATTGTTATTTCTGAGAGCATGGGAAAGTTGAAGACGATTTGGCAACAACTATGTTACATTACATACAAATTATCAGGTAAAGTACACTCCTGTATGCCTAGATTATAGTCATTTATGCGAAGAAAAATAGTAGTTTGGAGTAACAAAGTCCGTAAGTCAGTAACAAGATCAAACAACAGAATAATGGCAACCTACAGAGTAATATGATTACTTTCCCATGTGTTCTCTAATTAAACATGTGTCTCGATTAGCTTTTATTCACCTTGAATTTAGTTACTTGTTTCCCAATAACCAGTATAGCAAATGACATCACTGTAAGAGAGACTTCTGGCTCTATAGATACAGTATGATAAAACATGATTATTAACACTACAGTACCAGGACAAAATATTAATTAAAGAAAGAACTAAATGCTGATTTTGATATGCATAATTATCTGCATGATCTTGTATGACTAGGTGTGCAGAACACCAGATTTCTTCCTGTTAAGTAATGCTTTTGTTTCAAAACTCTTTTGACTCTTCGAGGAAATACTAAGTTTAAATAATTAGTGGGAATCTTACATTAAAATGCTACCTTTTGAAAGGTTATATAGTTATTAATTTTTGGTTAATAGACAGGTGCAGGCATCTTCTATTATTGATCTCTTTAATTTTCCTTCGATTTTACTTCTGTTCTACCTTAACTGTGAAGTTTTACTCTTCGTTATCCTGCACATGCATCTTCCACAGTTCTGTAAACTCTCAACTATTATGTATGGAAAACATTAAATTTTTCATTTTAAACTTCTCCTTCTTCTTTCTGTTATTGATTCTGGAGCCAGAGTATATGCTCCTAGATTCCATCCTTACACTTTTGCTTGAAAGGACGTTGCTGAAATAAAAAGTACTATTAGTATATGCTTATCTTCAGTTTGTTGCCCTCTAAAGGATCATCTTGTGAAGCAAACCAGAAGAACTTACTGAGGCCTTCAGGTTATCATGTTTCTGAAGCACTTTTGTGAACCTGTAACAGCAACTCGAGTACGAAGTATTACTTTTTCTAAGCTTGGTTTTTATATTTGTTTATTTGTATCTGCCTGATATGCTTACTATAGGACCAGCTTTTCCCAAGTTACATCAGAGAACTGCCATTACCTAGGAACTTCATATGGGGTTTCAGTAAAATGTTGATACATGACACAATCTCCTACATTCCTGTGGTGGTTTAACCCCAGCCAGTAGCTAAGCACCACAAAACTCACTCCTCCCCGGTGGGATGTGGAAGAGAATTGGAAGGGTAAAAGTGAGAAGACTCATGGGTTGAAATAAAAGACAGTTTAACAGGTGAAGCAAAAGCCACGTGTGCAAGCCAAGCAAGACAAAGAATTTATTCACCACTTCCCATTGGCAGGAAATTGTTCAGACATCTCTAGGAAAGAAGGGGACCATCATATGCAACTTTACCTGGCAAGACAATTGCCATTACTCCGAATGTCTCCCTCTTCCTTCTTCTGCCCCCATTTACAACTGCTGAGCATGACATCATGTGGTATAGAATATCCCTTTGGTCAGTTGGGGTCAGCTGTCCCAGCTGTGTTCCCTCCCAAGTTCTTGTGCACCTCCAACCTACTCACTGGTGGGCTGATGCGAGAAGCAGAAAAGGCCTTGGCTCTGTGTAAGCACTGCTCAGCAGTAATTGAAAAAACCCTGTGTTATCAACACAGGTTTCAGGACAAATCCAAAATTCAGCCTCATACAAGCTGCTATGAAGAAAATTAACTCTCTTCCAGCCAAAACCAGCACAAATCCTCCCTTCATAAGTAAGGGATTTGCCAAACCCTCTCCATATTAATTTTTAAGGTTGCAACCTAAGTAGATAGCTATTTATTTCTGCCATTTCTTGACAGAAGAAATGCCGTTTGTTGTCTGCTATTTATCAGGTGCTTCATTATCAGTTAGTGTTACCACTGCCAAAGGTGTTCTCCTTTATCAGTCTGTTTCTGCAATGTGAGAAGAAGCCGTGTGCTGCAGAAAATGAAGATATAAATATATAAATGAGTTTGGGATATTCGGTATCCAAGGGCCTGAGTTTTCTTGAGTTGTTGATGTACTTCCACCTGTTCTTGTCCCCCTCACATAGTGTATGATTCCTAGAAACAAAACCTTTGCTGCAAGGAAATTTTTCTGATGTTTCATGCTTGTGGTTGTGTATTGGAACCCCTCTTCTATTTCTTCTCAACACTTACATTGTGTTTTTGCTGGGGAGTCTGGACATCTCACTAATATCTGGCAATGATTCTTTCAATGTGTGAATTTATCAGTCTCCAAATGTTTAAGTAGCATCTTGATAATTTCACATTTCTCTATTTCTAGAACCAATTGCTCCTCTTTTGCACTAGCGTAATCTCTTCAGTAGATACTAGCCTTCTGGACTGATCTATTCTGAGAACAATATGAATACCTATGAATTAAAAAATGTTAACCCCCACATAAGTTTTTTCTCTGAGGATGTTGTGAGGAATGGTGTTTAAAGACCTGCTACAGACAAACATCCACTTCTCTCCCTGTGTCTATCAACCCAATAACTTAATCATAAGAAACCATCAGGTCGATCATGGAGTTTTTGTAGACCCATACTGACTACTCCTAATCACCTTCTTGTCTTTCATGTAGTTGAAAATGGTTTCCAAGAGGGTTTGATCCATTGCTGTCCCAGGAATCCCTGGTTCCCTGAATTTTACCTTCTGCCATTCTTGAGGACAGTAATGACTTTTTCTTTCTGCTGGTTCTGCAGAACCTTTTCTGATCACCATGATTTTTCAAAGGCAGTTGAGACTGGCCTCACAATGACATTGGCCAGTTCTATCAGTGCTTGTGTGCATCCTACCAGGTTCTACTCACACTGACCACTGGTCTGTTGACCTTCGCATCCCTGTTTTTCAGAGACTAGTCATTTTTATCTTCTTAAGCATTAACTAACCAGAAACAATCTGGCCCACCCCTTTTCATATATCTTATATTGATACTCATACAAAAAAATGAGGCTGTAATTAATCCACAGTTTTAATTTCCTGCTTTGAAATTCTGACTTAGTTTCTAAAGTTAACTTGCTCTTTAAATTCACCTTTGGAAGGCATCGAGCTTGTGAACACAGCTTTTTGTTGTCAGTATATACAATAATATGTTTTAAATACTTAAATACTACTTTAAATACTACTCTTTTAGGTGTAAATTGAAAGATGGAACAAAGAGAATGTCCTAAGGCATGCCTTACCTGTAGAAACCCTGACACATGAATGGGTTGCCCAGTGAGGTGGTGGAGTCACGGTCCCTGGATATGTTTAAAGAAAGGTTGGATGTGGTACTTAGGGACAGGGTTTAGTGGGTAATAGGTGATGGGGGGGACGATTGGACTAGATGATCCCTGAGGTCTCTTCCAACCTTAATGATTCTATGATTCCATGATTCTATGACAGGTTGATATGATTCTATGATTCTATGACAGGTCAATAGATTAGAATGGATTGAGTAAATGTAGGCTTTCTATAACCTATAAAGAGAGAGTAGATTGACTTCTTGTAATCTCTTCAGTATGGTGTCTTTATTGGTGTGGATTTTTTTTTAATTATTTTTTCTGTTCTTGAATGACTGGTAGCAGGGAACAATCTTCAGTACAGCAAGTCTTACGACTGTTTTGACTTCAGTGAAAGAATTCATATGAAGATAAGGCTGATGTAGGTGAAACTGACATCGAGTTGAAAAAAGGAAAAAAAGAAAGAAAGAAAAATTATGAGGCAGGAAGGAAATCTTTGTCCTGTACTGTTTAGGAGAGGCCCTTCAAAATATAGGAAATAGCTGAGCAGGTTCTTTTCTTCTGGACAATTTGAAGAGACATCATGAAATACATAAGATATAAAGATGGAAATTAAAATCCACATAAAGTTTAGAGGTCACTATGTCATTTGCTTTTTTGTTTATGATATTCTAAAAGGCTCTTTAAAACCTGAATTTATCAGAAGTAAATACGGTAATATTATTATGCTTTAATGTCAGTGAACCTCATGCTCTTAACTATAATTTATCTGTTGTTCTGGGTTTGGCTAGAATACAGTTACTTTCACTAGAAGCGTAATGGGACATAGCCAGGAGAGGTAACCCAAACTAGCCAAAGGAGGTATTTCATACCATGTGACATCATGCTCAGCGTAGAGGGGGGGGCTGGTCAAGAAGGGGAGGTACTTCTTGAGGTCACGCAGCACCGGGATGGTCCGGTTTCTGAATGGGTCTGAGCGTGTGGTCCTGTCACCAAAAATCCGGGAATAAACCTCGTAACACCAATGCAGTGTTAAAAGACAGGCATTCTTTATTGCAGTGCTGGATGCACGGGGGATAGCTCCGCCCAACGTGCACACCAGGCGATCACCAACTCACAAGTTAAATAGGACCAAAATATACCTATTCATCATATTCATCACTATAGCTATACATATTCATACT
>VWZZ01008053.1:72891-117337 GCA_013399095.1 Psophia crepitans
CTAGATGATCTTTCGAGGTCCCTTCCAACCCTTGTGATTCTGTGATTCTGTGATAAACATGAAAAATGCTAATTGATTAATTTGTCTATATATTTAAGAAGAAATTTAAAGCCTCTTGGATTTTCTGCTGTTTGCAGTTTCATTTTCTATATGATTACATCTGGTTGATGGAGGTAACTGAATATTCAATATAGGTGAATATTTCAGAGCATATTACTTACTATTATATAACATTAAGAAAGTAAATGATGTGAAATTGACAGTATGTGTATTAGATGAGATAAAAACTAGCTTGCTGACAAATAACCAACCTAGTTATAATGAGAAGGTATCCTGCTCTCATGGAGTCCCTAAGAAATCATTTGTTGGACTTAGTCATGTCTGGTTTGGTTTTGGAAAATCTTTGCTGAGAAAATTTAAAAATTATTCAAAAGTTATAGAAATGTTAAAAATAGGCAAGCTAGCCAATTAAAACAAGATCTATTAGATTAATGGTTCAGAACAAACCAAATTATTTGGATTAGTTTCTGTTTTAGATCAGAAAAGTATAAGGTGATTTCCTAGGGGATGAGAAATATTTACTACCCCTAAAAATTGCACACACACAGTCCTTTGACTTGACTTACACTTAATGGGTGAAAGTCACATCTGCTCTGGATGGTCTGTCACTGATTTAGAGAACAGTGAAATTCCTCATAATCAGCATATTCTCAGAGGGCTACTTTAATAGAGTCATGTGACTTCTAAACCAAAGCTGGCTTATGTCCAGGCAAAAGAGATCTGATGTGTTTATATAAATACAGGTAAAGTTATCTAGTATAACTGGGCTTAATATTAAATATGTGCATGAAATATAATAGTAAATTATTTTCATAAAGTCAAACTGAATAAGGTGATATTCTCTCTTGACCTGGATTTCCATGACTATATCACTAAAAAAAAGATGATCAACCAATAAAGAACCTGTTTCAAGCACTGGGGCCAATTAGGACTGACTAGCTTACCTCCCTGTTGCATAAAACTAGTCTTGAGTATGCTAAATTTTCTGTACATAAGCTATGTGTAACAATTTAGATGTTCCAAATAGGAGCCAAGAGCCAAAATAACTGTTTAAGACAGTGGGTAGTTGGAATCCACTGTTCTAGCTCGTTTCCTGACTTTGTTTTTTTTTCAGATATTTAGGTGTACCTTTTGGATACAAGTCAAAATCTAAGAGTCAATAACATCTTGCTGGATTGGATAGTATAAGTCAGTTGGATGTTAATAAAAATTAATTTAGTTAGGCAAAGAATAATAATTTCCTTTAACAACAATCCATTGCCAATAGATTTTATTTCTATAGAGAGAATTTAGTAGTTTGAAGGCTGATTGGAAAAGCTGTGCAGGAATGTTGTTGGATATTATAACCCATCAACATAGTTGTCCAGATGGCTGAACCTTTGTTTCTATACTGTGAACTGTGAAACTCAAGTTCAGTAGTAGATGTAGATGCCAGTGCATGAAAGCTCATAAGAGAGCATTAATCTTGAGGCAAGAACTTTCAGTATTCATCTCCTATGTATATTTCCAGCCTGACGTGTGACGTGATTTTGACCTAACCTTTTTGGCAGGTCAGTCCAGTCAAGGTCCAAGAGAGAACTGGACAGTAATTTTATAATGTGATCTTGACGCAAATTCCTGTTAACAGCAAATCAGAAATAGTGAGTGGGTTGTGGCAGAAAGTGTTTATGATATTCTTCTGTGTGAGCTATAGATACATTTTTCCACCCAGAGTGTGCAATCATTGAAGACTACTGTGCTTACTATTATGAAAGCTATTTATGCATAGTTACAACTTCTGTGTAAAATTGACCAAATAATGAAATGAAAGCTGTTCTGAGTAACTCTTTCCTTTATTCTAAAAGAGCAGCTAATTGCTTCCGGATATATTAGAATTTATTGGTATTGTACAGATGTGTATAATCACTGCCTTGCCCTGCTTGAATAGCAGCCATCTGTTTGTCTTTGGATGATTGCAGCTTATAATAAATATATTTCTTTTTGTATCTGAGAATCAGATACAGTCACTCTTTCCCCGGCAATGTAAGCAGGATGGCATGACACATAATGAGATTCATCTTTTAATACCACTAATGTATGTAAGTATTGTAACTGGCTGTACTGGTTTTTGCTGTGATATAGTTTCTATGGTGCTATGTTTTGAATTAGTGATAAAAACAGCATTGATGATACACTGATGTTTTAGCTATTGCTGAGCAGTGCTTACGCAGCATCAGGGCCTTTTTGGCTTCTTTCCGTGTTGCCCCACCATCAAGTGCAAAAGAAGCTGGGAGGGGACGCAGCTGGGACAGCTGACTCAAATTGACCACAGGGATATTCCACACCATATGACATAATACTGAACAATAAGAGCTGGGAAGAAGGAGGAAGGTGGTAACATTAGCAGTTACAGCCTTTATCTTCCCAAGCAGATGATATGCATGATGAAGCCCTGGTTCCCTGGAGATGGCTAAACACCTGCCTGCTGAGGGGAAGCAGTGAATTCATTCCTTATTTTGCTTTGCTTGCACATGCGTCTTTGTCTTTCCCTTTTAAACTGTCTTTATCTCAACCCACAGATTTTTGCACTTTTACCCTTCTGAGTCTCTTCCCTGTCCCATTGGAGGGGAGTGAGTGTGGTGTTTACCTGCCTACAAGGGTTAAACAGTGATAACACCAACTTAGACCAACACATTCTTTTTTTTTTTGACAGAGCTCCTGTGATTCAGTTAAGCCAATTGTGCTAAATAGACATGCCAATTAATTGTAGAATTTATAGCAATCACTGTTGGGATTCTTTCTCTTTTCATCAATAAGAGATGACTTCCTAAGAACTGCCTAGAAAACTGTTGCATTATCCCTGTGTTATTATTATTTAGCTAAAGAAAAAAAGAAGAAAAAAAAAAGAGAGAAAAAGGAGAAACTTCTAAGTCTTTTGACTAATAAATAAACAGGAGCCTTAGAAGCCAGAAAGCTTAGTTGACCTGATACAAGAGTTGGTATTCAAACACAGTGTGCAGTTAGGCTATGTTATTGTTGCTGCTGAGAGTTTTTATTTTAATGTTGAATAAGACTTCAGAAATAGGAGTGAAATACAACCACAGAGAATACAGGATTGTAAATAAATTAAATGGCAGTTATTTAATCTTTAGGTATTTTTTTACCCTCAAAGCTGAGTAAATGAGAAAAAAAGCCTTTATGCTGCCTCTAACAGTCCAAGTACAGATGTTGACAAGCATAAACCATGTGTGAGACTAAACAACTACTTTTAAATTTTTGATAGTCAACAAGGGAACAATGGAAGAAGATTTCATTTAGATTAATTTTGAAAAGTGGAGTAAGTTGCAATAAACATCTCAATTTGCTTTTCACTTCATAAATAGTTGCAGTCAAATACAGAAACTCCATTTCCCATTATTGAAGTTATTTGCATAAGCTGTAAGACATTTAGGATGTACCTTATACAGTACAATGGGCAGAGAACTGGTTTATGGCTGATAATTTCATATAGTTGCTCTTGATTTCAGAATTATTCAATACTATTAAGAACTACTGAATCAGACTCTTCTGAGCATCCTGTTCTGCTTCGTAAAGTGCAAATCACAAAAATGGCCATTTTTCCTGATATAAAGAAGTTCTAGTCTTTAAGGCCAGCCTTTTTCAAAATGCATTTACCTGTCAAGGAGACCTTTTCAAAAAAAGGGCAACAATTGATGCCAAATGAGACAGAGCTGCACAGATGCATATAGGAATCTGCAAGGGTAATCAGTGGAAGGGTCTTGAGTACATTCTACACCTGGCCTTCTCCACAGACTGAATTTTTGGGGCTCAAGGATAAGGTAGAGCCAGTGCAGCCAAGCAAGGACCCCATCCAGTCAGTGGTAGTGGGGAGAGACCCAGAAGCAGTGCTGCAGGATAGTGGCAGCTGGGGCCCAAACCCAACCCTTGAGCAAGGTTTCACCTGAGGGTCTCCCTGGCCCTTCCTGAGCTGCGGTGCAGCCCTGCACTGCAAGGCCCTCCTGAGCCAGTCCCCATGGGTGGGCTAACCTCCTGGCATGGCCTTACACATTCCCATCCCTATGGCCATCTCAGGACTGTGTCTGACCCTGGTTCCCCTCACTGGTCTTGATCCTGACCCCATAGCTCCCAGCACTTCAGACTCAGTGAGCTGCCAGCCCGGACAATCTGCAAATTGGAAATTTGCATGTGTCTGTCTTCCATATGTGCAAAACAACTTTCACAAGTACCCGCAGTCAGAGATGACTAAACCTTTCTGATCAATGGTCCTATTTTTTAACTTTTTCCCATATTTAATCCCAAAGTTCATATCTTTTTAACACACAGCTCTACAATGGTGATGTAAATGACATACTGTGTAACCTTCTTCCATGAACTCCAGTACTAGATATATCTTGCCTAACTGAAGGCACTTCACTAACAGCCACTTCATCTAAGTTTCCAGTATAATGCAGGAGGATAGGTTCTTTCAGAGAACAATTCCACTATTTTGAAAATGTTAATTCCTGTCCTGAGGTGGCTATTTTGCTACATGAACTGTCTGTTCTGAATAAAACAATGTCTTAAATTAGACATCTTAATGTCTAGACATATATCTAGGTCTTTCCTTTGAGGACAAATGAGCTTTGTGAGAATTTGCAAGTGATTATTACTTAATTCAAAAGTTAAATCCTTCATGAAATATAGCTGCATCATCAATCTTTCTGTTCTTTCCTAAAGAAGAATATAATCTTTTATTTGAAAGAGCACATACCTCAAATTCTATGCATGTTGAGATTTCATTAAGTTTCTATACACAAGCTATAGCTGAAGAACCATGATTTTTTAAAAAGTGAGGTTATTAATTACTATTATATCTAATAATCACAATTGGATTCTCAGACAGAATAAAACAACAAAACCCACAGCTGCAAACACTGAACTTGATAGAAGTTGAATACATAAATACTTTAAGGAAGAAAACCCTCAGAAATTTAAAAGGATGAAGCAATTAATTCTTGGAAAATTCAGGATTAGTTGAGACCTAAGGTATATGTGAGCATGTCAGTAAACATAAATACTGATATCATGTAAAACAGAATGATTATTGAAGTACCTAGTGTTTATATACTTAAAGTGTTCTTAAAATAATTATTGTGGTACACTTTTGTCTGTTAGCATGTTTATGCTTTTAAAAAATATATCTATAACTGAAATTTCAAAATCTGCTTTTGTGGCTTATGCAGTAGCTGCAAACATTGTCTTCTGGGTTTCTTTTTTTTCCTTAACTTATTGATGAATGTTCTCAACTCAATTTCATCTGAAAGTACTTTAGATTTGGGAATAGAGCATTTCATTTAACTAGCTGGGCATTCTGAGGAATAGAATTTCTCCCCAAGTTTCCCAAATGTAAGAAAAGCCTTATGCAAAATCCTTTTATTGATAGAATACACACGCCATCACATGATTAGCCAGTTGTGCATATTGCCTGCTCTACTCTACCATTCTGGCTGTTAGTCTTGTTTTTAGGAAAGCGTTTTGGGATTTTAATTTTATTTTGTGTATGTGTGTGTACATTTGTGCGTGTGGTTTTTTGTATTTTTTTTTTCCCATTTGAACACAAATCAATCACTAAAGGTTGGTCATGACCTTCACCTTATCTATTTCTTTTTAATTTAGACTTATACAAGAGAATAGTGTGGTGAATAGAAAGACAAGAAATTTCACAGTAAAGCTGGCTGGATATTGGCAATGAACGTGAGGGTTAGTTTAACTGGGGGAGAGAGGTTGTTTTTTGAATAATTTCTATAGTTGGTATTGATTTATCACTCATAAGAATACGAAGTTTTGCCCCCCTATCTAATAAGTCATGAGCCTGAAAGGAATTGAAAATCATATATTATCAGTTGTCAGGCGCATATTTAATGTACGCTACAAGGGAGTCTGCACAGCTCCCTCTAGGTAATATGAGATACATAGCAATAGCCAATAAGATAGAAATGGGAGTGTAAACAGTGTCTGTGGGCACAATACCCAAAACTGCCTTGGTTGAGGTAGTGATTACTGATTAACTTGTAAAACTACAAAGAAATTAGCAAGCACAAATTTGCTTAAATTGAAGGTCAAACAAATTATAATGTAACCAGAAGATTACTGAGAAACTTTTGGGAAAGTCAAAGAGTTAACTTGAAAAGAAGTATGGAGATTCATGATTGTGGGGTCTGATAGTGAAGTGGGAAAGTAGTAAAAGATTGGCAGCCACATCTGTTTTGGCACTGGCAAAATTCTACTGGTAGCATCATGATCTCTGTCCAGGCTTGACAGAGCATCCTCCACTGTGAGCTGGCTATGCTTCACTGCAAGCTACCACAAATAGGTGCTCACATCTTGGATGTGTGTATAGACTTCATGGGGGGGTCTTTCTCACCAGCTTGCTCATTAGTGGATTGTTTGGAGTGACATGGGCAAACATGAAAGTTGTTTGTAAACACAGGAAGTGTGTGTAAACAGTGCAACCTGCACTCCCAGAAGACGAGGTTTGTGCTTGTAACCCACGTTTGTTGGGTTAGGAGTTCATCTCCATGTGATGCTGTGTGTGGGAGGAAGGCAAGTTTAGAACTTGAGATTAGTCATAGAAGGGTGTTTGAAATCTGTAGGTGTATATTTGCATTCTGTGAGTAGCTGGCATTGTAGTTTATCTGTTGTGTTGTTAATATTGATTCCAAATGTACAGCCCACTGATTGTCAGTTAATTGAATGTTGTTATAATAAATGAATAAACCACTTTGATCCTGACTTTATGTAAGCTGTGCAAGTTGAGTGTTTTCCCCCGTGACAATATATAGTTGTTTCAGTTTCTGTGAATCCAAAATGTACTTTAATGTAATTTAAACAGACTGATTCCCCACACATAATGACTGAAATTATTATTGGAGTTCTGTAATTATGAGACAATAGGTTATGGCTTTTCTTACTTCTGTGCCAGCTATTGTATATGGATTTTCTCAGAACTATACATCAAGTTATTTCTGTTAATATGTGAATTCTAAGAAGGAGAATGCACCACTTCTAGCACACACTTCAATCTGTTACATATATAAAAAATTATTTTTAATATGTTTTCTCTTACAAGAATATATATTGTATAATTAATTTTCATCTGTAACCTGAAATAATATCATATGAATATATGTACACGTATTTATGCATATAAAAAAGTATTTAAAACAGCTGAAGTGTTAGTGTATAGGAAGTCACTCCATTCTGAGGTTCAATGTGAAGGAAATCACTTGAAACAGTACTATCTCTTAATGACTTCATCTTACTGATTACATTGATGGATGGTTTTGATGGATGAGTAGACTACTACTGTTACAAACCTAATGAAAACTTTTATCCAGGTAGATAAGATCTTTTTTGCCGTTGCTGGTAAAAGTCTATAGGCTTTATAACATAGATGTAGAGTGCAGAGTCTCAGGACTTGTTTGGACATACCTTGGCCTGAGCTGGTTTCCACACTTGTTTGTGAGTTAAATATCTATTGCTTGACCTGTCCCCAGGTTTTGGCCTGGGGATACTACACAGGATCATATGATAAGCTTCTGACCAATCTAGGTAACATGATGACAACTACTTATAACCTCCCCTTCCTGTACCTGCTCTTGAAGAAGTTTGAACCAGCAGCTTTAGGGTCAAGAGGAACACTTTGATGAGCACAACACCAACAAAAATAAGAAGATATTGTCCTATCCTTGCAGACCATTTTACCTGCATTATAAATAAGGCTTTTCTGCATTAATTAGGTAGTTTGGTATTAGTCTAGGTCTTCAGTAACAGTCTAGGTATAAAACTGTTAAAACACTAATTAGGCTAGCCATACTTTCTTGTCTCTGTCTATATGGCATGTTCCCTTTGGCTTACAGCAAGATTTTGAGAGTAGCAACCTCAGTTGCAGGTATTCAGCTGTCAAAGAAGGCATTCAGTAGTTACAGTGCTACTGAGGGTGGAACTATGGCAGGCTGTACTTTCTGATATATTCAGAACCAGGTAATTTTGAATATGGTAATAAAAATCCTCAATCCACATGTTTCGTGGAAAAAACCCAGATTATACAAGGTTGCTGATCTCAACATTACTCAAAGTGGATCAAAAGTAAGTGCTCAGATAAGTTTAAATGCTAGGCACTGGATTTTCCATTTAAAGCTGAGCAGCTGTTCCTTTCCTTTATTGCAACTATTTACAGTAAGTACAAGAGGAACACACACACACACGGGGGGGAAAAAACAAGGAAAAAAAAAAAGAAAGAAAAAGCTAATAACATGTTTGGTTTCTTGTTCCTCTCAGAGGCCTTACCTTTTCTAAGGCTCTCAGCAGTGACTTCCAGCAGGGTTCTCATTAATATCAATTCCTGTGTGCTTCCAGGGCTTTAAATTACACTTGTTGATGCACATGCTGTTCTACATGTGAATTCTGTGGGATCAAACCCAAGGAGAAATTCTGAGGATAGATGTAAACACTGGATTGTGTGGAGGTCGCTAATTAACTGTGTGGATACTTTTCTTCAACTGTTTCTTATCACATGGTTTTGTGCATTTCTCTGTCTCTTATAGCTTCTGAACTAATAGGCTTTTATTAATTAAATTAAACAAAAAGGTAAAAAAACCTGAAAGAAATCAACTCTATATATTTTGTGAAAATAAACATCCAGATAAAGACAATTAATGTCAGTAATACCCTTACTCAGACAAAGGATTTTAGATTCCATTTTTCAGGGCAAAATACACACACACACGCGCGCGTGAGCGCGCGTGCACTTACACTTTCACTAGAAACAACAAAACTTCAGTCTTAGCTTGGTGCTTGATAAAAATCACAGTAGTTAACCGGACTCAGAATCATGAGGAAAAAGCTTCCCTTAATTCTGTTGTTCTGAGGATGTTAACACCAGTATGTATGGTGTAGGTGTATAGTGTGAATATATGTATATAAAATTAAATAAACTAATCCTACAGCCCTTCCAGTTAGGATCTGCCAGATTGGTCTTTTGAAAGTAGTACTATTTTTCTATAGCTTTGATTCACATTCTGCTATCCCTCTGAGGTGGAAGCATGTCCAGAAGCAAAAGCTCATTTCCTTTCAACATAAGCACACAGAGAGCAGCCATGCATTACAGTTACCGGGTCCAATACGGCAAGGTGCCTTAAGCACATACCATGTTTAAGTATCTCAACTGTCCTTTATATGGATGGACTTTTAGATCACTGATCATCTCAGGAGATTGAATCCATTGAGTGCATAAGGAAAAGACTTACTATAGCCTTAAACAGACAAAAACTAACACAGATGAGCCTATATAGCCTCAATATACAGCTATTTTCCTTGCTAGCATAGCACAATTTGGGGTTTTTCTTTGTTTTGTTTGTGGGTTTTTTGTGGGTTTTTTTTATTTTATTTTTTCACCAATACAGAATGGTCATGCTAGAAGGCTTTATTTCCTATTGAGATGCTATATTTTTTTTTGATTGCTGAAATTGCTCAATTTATAAATTGTGCTCTCTCTTACACTTTTCTGTCACTCTTGAAAAAAAGTGGATGTATCATTACAAAGATATGCTTTACGAATGTTTCACTAGGTATCCTCCTTAAGTTCTAAAGGTGAAACATACCCAGCCCAGTGTCTTTAAATTGGTCACCTGTCTATATTTTTTGGTTGGATTCTTGTTAATAGTTTATGTGTTCTCAGGCCATCTGAGTTAGGTCAAGATTGTGTTTCTGGCTTTAGCTTGTTTTCTAGAAATATCTTAAATAGACAACTTGCAGTTTAACAGCCAAAGTTGTCATGTACCTAGCTTAACTGCACATATGCTTCTGCTCAGTATAACTTAGCTTTTCACAAAAGTGTACAAGATAAAACACATATTATACACATTTCCTATAGAATTACTGAAACAAGATTACTTTGCCTGTTGACAGTTCACAAAATAGACATAGACATGTCAAAACAAATGAATAACCAGCCCTCCCCCTATCCCACATTTCCATTTCCTTCACCGTTCTTCAGAATTTTGTAAGAATCCTGACACTTCCCTTTTTCTCCCTGTACCTCTCTCAATCAACTTGATATTTTCTTTTCTTAATTATGGATTCTGACTGGTTTGGTTTTTACAGTATTTACTAAAGTTGCCTAGTTCTGTCTCAGAAAGCTTGTGCCTCTAATAATGATAAAAGCTTGTGCCTCTAATAATGTTAAGAAATATTCCAACACTGGAGATGCAATGTGCCTAAGTTCATTTACATCTGAGCTTTTATCAGCCATGGAGATGTAGCTGTTGCACATGGAAGGGTGAACCAATGATAAAGCAAGACAAGATATAAAAAAACAGGTCAATTGAAAGAATTTCTAATATTTTTAGATGTTTCTTTTGGCTGTAAAGTTGACTCCACAGCCTGTCTGGGTGTTCTTGGTTTGACTAGGATAGAGTTAACTTTCACTAGAAACTGTGATGGGACACAGCCAGGACAGGTGACCCAAACTGGCCAAAGGAGGTATTCCATACAATGTGACATCATGTTCAGAATAGAATGGGGAGCTAGTTGGGAAGGGGTGGTACTTTCTCAAGGTGGTAAGGCTCAGGGATGATCCAGTTTAGGGACAGGTCAGTACACCAAGTTGTACCGTTGGTGGGTGAGAAACTGCATTGTGTATCACCAGTTTTGTATATTCTGTTATCAGTACGGTTGTTGTTGTTTCCCTCTCCCTTTGTTGTCCCAGTAAAACTATCATCTGTCCTTATCACAGTCCAGGAGGGTCTGCATTTTTCTTCCCATTCTCCTCCCCATCCCACTGGGGAAGGGGGAGGGGGGCAGCGAGCGAGCAAGTGGCCGCATGGTGCTCAGCTGCCAGCTGGGGCTGAGCCACGACACTGGGAAATGTGTGAGAGCTCATTCACCCTCACAGCAGGAAACTGGTTCCTGGTGTTCAGAGGCAACCTTTTGTGTTTCAGTTTGTGCCCTTTGACTCTTCTTCTGTCACCGGACACCACTGAAAAGAGCCTGGCTCTATCCTCTTTGCACCCTTACTTCAGGTATTTATACACACTAATAAGATCTCCCTGAGCCTTGTCTAGACTATAAAGTCCCAGCTGTCTCAGCCTTTCCTCATAGGAGAGATTCTCCAGTCCCTTAATCATCTTGATGGCTCTTCATTGGACTCGCTCCAGTATGTCCATCTCTCTTGTACTGAGGAGCCCAGAACCGGACAGAGGACTCCAGATGTGGTCTCGCAATGGTGGATAAATCATCTTCCTTGATCTGCTGGCAATACTTTGCTTAATGCAGCCCAGAATAGCACTAGCTTTTTTTTTGCAGCAAGGGTACGTTGCTGGCTGATGTTCAACTTGGTGTCCACTAGGACCCTCAGATGTCTGTCTGCCAAGTTGCTTTCCGGATGGTAGGCCCCCCAGCATATACTGGGGCATGGGTTGAAATAGCATCTCCTTTATACAAGTCATATGAAATATGGAACAAATACAATTATATATATGAATATGAAGTTAAAAAATTAATTCTATTTTGCAAAAAAGGTTTCTAAATTATTTTATTTTTTCAAAATTTTCAATTTTTTTTTTCCAATGAAAGTTTGCTGTTGTTTATATATTAATGAACTTCTAATTATTTTATCATCCTTAGTACTTTAGGACTTCAGGAATGATGATCTGAAAGTTTAATGAAATTTACAGAATGATGAGATAAAACTATATTCATTGCCTATAAAACAGAGAAGCTCATCTGCTCAAGGACAGGGAAACAATTTTACCAGAAGATGTATGACTACTTAACTCGTTTTCTGCCCTCTCTTACATCTATCCCAAGTGCATTTCCTGACCTTATGTGTGGACAAACCCTTTTAGTAATGATTTATGTTTGAACCACAATTTCTAAATTAAATATCCAGCCCTACAATATTCTGATGTTTCTGGTGCATATCTCAAAGTATTGTAACATTGTTGTCTTCAGTTTTAGAAGAAAGATAGTTAAAATTACACATAATATCTTAAAATTTAATTAATACTTAAATGAGGATTTATTCTGAGGTCAGAACCAATGTGAAGAGTAAAGATAAAAACATGTTTAAAATATCAATAATAAAAAAGAATAAAATCATATTGAAAATTAAAAATGAAAGCAATAGCTTTATGAGAAGTTCTAAATCTATATTACAGCATAGAGTTGCACTTCCTGCAGGTGAGGGTTTTTAAGAGAAACAAGGAATATTCACCTGGAAAATTAAGAAAAGAATTTTTTCAAGAAGCTTTTAAAAAGGAAACATTTCCTTTAGAATAACATTTATTCTTTTTCAACATGATTTCCTCCCTCCATCAGAAATATAATTATACAAAAAAAATACATTTGATAACACTTCTAATGTATTTAGATATATATTTATAGTTCTCTTTTTTTTATTCACTACATATGCTACTCAATCTTCAGAACTGGATTTAACTTCAGCTTGCTGCTCAGACTTCATAGAACTGATATTTTTAAGTTTTATGCATTTTATGTTTTTTACATATACCAAAGAGATTTTCTAATTTTGCACTACAAGTAGCAGTGCACATATTAAATTATATGTATTTTAAGAAATTAAGATAGCTCAGTTTTAATGGTATTATAGTAGAACATTTACTTGCAAATATCTTCTAAATCATGCATAGACATTTTATTAAATCACTCGAGACAGAGAGAGATTATTCATCATGCGGGCTATATGTAGCTTTTTCTCAAGTTTTAGTCATTCAACATGGTTTCCTGAGAAATCATATTCTATCTGCCAAGCGCTTCAAAAGAAAAGACTTGCATGGGTTAGAGGAAACATTTCCTAAAAGCAAAATGTGAATTCTGATGTTTAAAATGTAATTAAACATTCAGAAACTTAAACTATATTTTTATTATAACTTATCATTGTCATCATCACTAAAAATTGCTTAAATAATGTACAAAACAAACATAGTATCATAGAATCATGAAGGTTGGAAAAGACCTTTAGGACCATCAAGTCCAAGAAACTCTTGGACTGCCAAGTGCAACCTCTAAACCATCTCCCTAAGTGCCACATCTTTTAAATATCTCCAGAGATGGTGACTAAAAATCTTCCCTGGGCAGCTTGTTCCAATGATTGACAACCCTTTCCCTGAAGAAATTTTTCCTAATACACAACCTAAACGTCCCCTGTCACAACTTGAGGCCATTTCCTATTGTCGTATCACTTCTACTTGGGAGAAGTGACCAACGCCCACCTGGCTACAACCTCCTTTTGGGTAGTTAGAGTGATAAAATCTCCTCTCAGCCTCCTCCAGGCTAAACAACCTCAGTTCCCTCAGCTGCCTCTCACAAGACCTATTCTCCAGACCCTTCACCAGCTTTGTTGCCCTTCTCTGGACATGCTCCAGCACCTCAATGTCTTTCTTGCAATGAGGGGCTCAAAACTGGACACCGTACTCATGGTGCGGTCTCACCAGTGCCAAGTACAGGATGATGATCACCTTCCTAGTCCTGCTGGTTACACTCTTTCTGACACAAGCCAGGATGCTTCTGGTCGTCTCGGCCACCTGGGCACACTGCTGTCTCATATTCAGCCAGCTGTTGACCAACACCCCAGGTTCTTTTCTGCCAGGAAACTTTCCAGCCACCCTGCCTCAAGCCTGTAGAGTTGCCTGGGGTCATAGTGACCCAAGTGCAGGACCTGGCACTGAGCCTTAATGAACCTCATACAGTTGGCCTCAGCCATTGATCCAGCCTATCCATATCCCATTGCAGAGCCTTCCTACCCTTAAGCAGATTAACTCTCCCACACAACCGGGTGTCATCTGCAAACTTACTGTGCGCTTAATCCACTTGTCCAGACCATTGATAAAGCTCTTAAACAGAACCAACCCCAGTGCTGAGTCCTGGGGAATACCACTTGTGACTGGTCACGAACTGGAGTTAACTTCATTCACCACAACTCTTCGAGTTTGGCCATCCAGCCACTTTTTTACCCAGTGAAGTATACACACATCCAAGCCACGAGCAGCCAGTTTCTCCAGGAGAGTGCTGTGTGAAGTTGTGTCAAAGGCTTTACTAAAGCCCAGATAGACAGCATCCACAGCCTTTCCCTCATCCACTAATCTGTCATCATGTCAGGTTAGTCAAGCCTACTGTAACTGCCTACTGTACAAAAGCAATACCTAATAGCCAAAATATATATTTAATAACTTCTGATCAAAATGATGGTAATGTGACTGAATGTCTTGTATTTCTGTTGCAACAAAAACATGTTGATATAAGAAAGTCATTTTCAATTTTAGTAGATGAGGAAGAGGGATACAAATAGTGCTATGACCCTGTAGTGGAGGCATAACTTCTCCATTTCTGTTTTATGCAATATATATTCGGAGTAATTAGAGGGACTGTCATGGTTCAGCCCCAGCCGGCAGCCGAGCCCCACGCAGCCGCTCGCTCACCGCCCCGGCAGCAAAACAAGGGGCAGAGTGAGGCAACAAAAGGGCAAATGGCTTCGAGTTGAGATAACGGCCGTTTAATGGGCCGACAAAGGGAGAGGGGAACGACAATAGGGCTGCAATAATTATCCCGGGATGTAAACAACCGCGATAACAAACGCAGTACTTTACCGACCGACGACCCGACAGACCAGACGGACCAGAGGCGCAGCCCGCAGCGAGACCATCCCGGAGCAGCCCCGGGCCCCTCCCGGCCAGTCCCTTTATAGGGGCGTGACGTCACGTGGTGTGGAATAGCGGCCGGCCCGGCCCGGCTCACCTGGCCCGGACCTGAGCAGTAACCCCGGCCTGGCCAGAGCCAGGACAGGGATAAAGCCTTAATTCGCACTTTTCTTTCATCTTAAATGAAATGATTTCTTGCAAAGTTATAAGTATTGTTTGTTAAAGTGGTTATATAATGCTGAGGTTCGCACAATTTGACTCTACAAACAGTAGATAAAGTTTTGTCTTCCTAATGAGACTTCCTTTTGACACTGTCCCGCATGACATCTGTGTCTCTAAACTGGAGAGACTTGGATTTGATGATGGACCACTCGCTGGATAAGGAATTGTCTGGATGGCCGCACTCAGAGTTGTGGTCAAAGTCTTGATGTCCAAGTGACATCGGTGACGAGTGGTGTTCCTCAGGGGTTGGTACTGGGACCAGCACTGTTTAACATCTTTGTCAGTGACATGGACAGTGGGATCAAGTGCACCCTTAGCAAGTTTGCCAATGACACCAAACTGTGTGCTGCAGTCAACACACTGGAGGGAAGGGATGTCATCCAGAGGGACCTTGACAGGCTAGAGAGGTGGGCCCATGTAAATTACATGAAATTCAACAAGGCCAAGTGCAAGGTCCTACACGTGGGTCGGCACAATTCCAAGCACAACTACAGGCTGGGCAGAGAATGGATTGAGAGCAGCCCTGAGGAGAAGGACTTGGGGGTGCTGGTTGATGAAAAGCCTAACCTGAGCCGGGAGTGTGTGTTAGCAGCCCAGAAAGCCAACTGTGCCCTGGGCTGCATCAGAAATAGTGTGGCCAGCAGGTCGAGGGAGGTGATTCTGCCCCTCTACTCTGCTCTTGTGAGACCCCACCTGGAGTACTGCATCCAGCTCTGGGTCCCCAGCAAGTCCAGAGGAGGGCCCCAAAGCTGATCAGAGGTCTGGAGCACCTCTGCTATGAGGACAGGCTGAGGGAGTTTGGGTTTTGCAGCCTAGACAAGAGAAGGCTCCGGGGAGACCTAATCGTGGCCTTCCAATACCTAAAGAGGACCTATAGAAAAAGTGGTGAGGGGTTTTTTATCAGGAAGTATAGTGACAGGACAAGGGGTAATGGGTTTAAACTAAATGAGGGGGGATTTAGATTGGATGTTAAGAAGAAATTCTTTCCTGTGAGGGTGGTGAGGCACTGGAACAGGTTGCCCAGAGAAGTTGTTGAGGCCTCATCCCTGGAAGTGTTCAAAGCCAGGCTGGATGGGGCTTTTGGCAATCTGGTGTAGTGTAAGGTGGCAGGGAATGTTGGAACTAGATGATCCTTGTGGTCCCTTTCAACCCTGTCCATGATTCTGTGATTCTATAATCAGTTGAGCAAGTATTCCTATTTCTAGTTGAGTAGTAGTAAATTAACACACATATTTTAATGTTGTACTTGAGACATAAGTAATCATATTGAAGAAGAAAAATCTGTTTAATAGCTTTTACAAGTGAAAGAGATAATTTCTATGGTAACATACAGAGATCTTGAAATACAGTTGTGCACAAGCAAGACAGTAGATGAATCATGAGAAAATATATCCCCTTTCATTCAAATAAGCTACTAAAGTTGCTACTACAGTTCAATTTTGTTATTGCAGCCCTCCCACAATTTTTTAATTTTTTTCCCATTTAAGTCCCGTTGCAAAATTTCTGAGAATCACTGTAGAATATTTTTTTAGTATATACTCCATTTACATAGTGTTCTGTGTATGATGGTTCCCCCATGACTAAGACTAATGGCAACCACTGCTATCTTTTTTTTTTTAATTCAGGAAACAATAATTTAGTGCTTCCTATTTTAAAATCATGTATTAAAGCTTATTTGATATTGTTACCTTATGTCATTGTCTTACTTATGATCCAAATAGTAATCTGAGGCTGACCAAAAAAACCCCTTCAAAACATATACTTGGACCACTACCGCTTTATCTCCCAGCAGACTGAAAATACTGTGCCCTGTTAAATATGTGGAATTATTGGTACTGAAGATATCATATGATGTAAAAAAAAAAGACACATTTGAAAACTTACTTCTTTGGTACAGCAACACTGAGCATGTACAATTAGTATGTAGAAATACATTTTGAATTTCTTTTTGCCTTTTTTCAATGACAAATAATGCTGTTTAAAGATGTTAAAAATATGAGTAGTGGCGAGTAATGGTGACAGAATCTATAGGGTTCTTGGAGCTAAACCTGGTGCAGTTTCATTTACATTGTTTTATAGAAGAGTTCCCTGGACCTAACTTGCCTCAGGACTATGCCTTGTACTGTCTTGGAATTAAATATCTGAAATTGTCCAAATAGCCAAGGAATGAGCTAACAGCTAAGCACGTGTTTAGTTCAAAGGACCAAATCTCACTCATTGGCCCTCTCTATCAGTGTAGATGCATCCAGAAGTTTTATTTCTTGTATTATATTTATACTACTTGAAATTTACATTATATTTATAGTACTTAAAATGTATATGTATGTAAATATATATATGTAATATGTAAAAAAATCTAATTTTTAAATGAAAAACATATCTTTTTTATTTTTAGAGGTGCAATCAGGTACAATCTGACAAGTGAATGAGATGAGACACATTGTTTATGAGTTTTCACTTTTTGAACAAAACAAAGATACTAAGAAAGTTCCCTCGTGGGATGGGCCCTCACTCTGCCCGTGAGTAGAATAGAGCCATGACTTTGAGGTTCCCTGGAAGTAATAATTAGCAGGAATCAACTGTCCATGCTTAGGTATCTAGAGGTATGTTAGATTCTATAGGTCCTGCCTCCAGTAGCTGCTCAAAAAAAACCTTCTGACTGTGTGACAGCCCTGTGTCATATCTGCCAGTTACATGGCTATCTCAGCCTGAGGCATCTCAAGCAGCACTAGACAATTATATTTAAAATTATAAATCCTGTTAAATCAACTTCCTGCGGTAGGATTCAGGTCATCCACCTCAAGGTACTTGTTTAGGTGTTAGGAGAAAAGGGTCTAAACTTGTTTTAAATCAATAGAAATTCAGAGATGGATTTATTTACACAAAATGGAACAATCCTGAAATGCCCTAGGTCACCTTATTTATCTGTCCAGGATGAATGAAAATGACATGATTTTCAGGAGATCTATGTCATTCAGGAATCTGGAGGCCAGGACGAATATCCCACAGACTCTAAAATGACACTAGATTCCAATATTCAGGCAGGCAAATAAGGTCTTAGTCAGTAGTTGAATCTATTGACAGTTGTGGAATTTTAGATACCCACCACATATGTAAGAAACTAAATTTAAATAAATTAATTTGAATTCAGTCTGATCTCTAGGGAAATAGTAACTAATGTCTTCTGTGATGATATCCCATAGGACCTTCGTGCTTGTTATATCCTTGTGAAGTCATGCTAGCTGGCCGATTGGAGGAATTGTAGAGAACTTTTTTTTAAAAAGTGTGCAGAAGAGAGAGAGGAGCTCCATAAACCAAGTAAAGCTTCATTCCCCTTTGTCTCCTAGCTATTAAACATTGAAAAAGGAGTGTTTGAATCCACCAGCTCTCTCAAGCAGGAATCATAGAAGACAAGTATACTGTTTCACATAGTTTTGTGTTGTTCTTTAAGGATGTGTGTACCTTTGCTATGTCCTAGTTGTGTGTTAGTGTGACACCCACACTGATGTCCCCCTCTTAAGTATCCAGACCAGGACAACTATTGCAGATTTTATGGTCACTTTCTAACCAGCTATGAGGATTATTTTTTGCAGAGGGACATAAGTAAGAACCCATACCTATTCCTGGTGTGAGGTCAGGATATAGCTAAGCACCTAGGGAGTAGGAGGTCACATTCCTTACCCTGCAGTACAGACCCAACCAGCATGAAACAGATCTAGCATTCAAATAGATACGGCATACCTTTTTGGTGTTTCTGTTATCCTTCCATCTAAAGTATCAAAAGGATTGCATAAATGTTGGGCTTCCACTGTTTAAAAATATGTTAACTTAATATGTTAAGTTTTTGAATCCAGAATTTAGAAACTTTTCACCTGCTAATTGTGTAGCTGTGATAGGTGAAAAGAGAGCAAGCAAAGACGGCAGTGAAATACAGAGATGAAAAGAGATGATTAAGACATTTTTTACTTCAGTCTTGATTCTATAGCCCTGGGGAATCTCATGCTTCTTTAATGAGTGCTGCTGCTTAGCCATCTTACTCCTGCCTAATGAGAAGAATAGGTCCAGAGAGATCAGTTCAAAGATAAGTGCTTCAAAGATAGGCTGCATTTAAAACCATTTTCCCCTCAGCTTCCCTAGTCTGTCTCCATGGCATTTTTTTCTTCTGTCATCTAGTATTCTTGAGCATGAACTGTAGAAAAGGCTTGAAATTAACAGTCATGTTGTGCAAAGAAAGATTTCTTGGCCAACTTTTCCAAAGAAATATGGTTCCTTGCACTCAATGTCTCTGTCCATATTTAATATCTCCCTTCCATTAGTTTTTGCCTCCTGTTCCGCTTCCTGCTTCTTTCACTGCAGTGACAACTGGGAACTTATATTGCTAGTGTCCAGGCAGCACCAGTGGCTATGTAGTATATACTTCAGAACCTATAAGATGATTACCCATTACCTTCCCACTCCATTTTGTACACAGAAGAATTGTGTAACCTGTACTCAGGACATATTCCGGATACTCTGTATGGAAATACAATTGATCTTTCAGTTACAGACTCTCTCTCAGATCCATAATTAATATTAGAGTTGTATCCCTATCTGAGAGTTACACAGATACATGCACAAAAGCATATAAATATATGAAGAATTGTATCTTTTCAAATAGTTTAAAAATGAAGAGGAAAAGCTTACCTTTAAAATAATCATCATCCTGTTGAGAAGAAAAAAAAAACAAGAAACTCAAGAATAAATCTAAGTAGACAGGATATATGAACGGTTCTCTAGTGGTAATTTGGATAGTTAATTTTATAGCTGCAGATTTCAAGATATATTGCTTGTATATTGCTTTTAAGAAAGGATTCACTTTTTTTTTTTTTCCCTTTTTCCATGATCAATCCAGTGCTGGTGTTACATACTAAATTCTGATTCATCCAAAGACATTAATTAACCTTAGGTTATCCAGGCATATATTGACCCACAGGTATATTGGTAATTTCATTAGTTGGGAGTTTGTCTACATGAGGGAGCAAAGCTGTACCTTTCTTTAACAATTCCTGTAAGTGATGCTTTCAGTATACAGTAATTCTGGAAATGGTATTTTTTAGGCTGAAGATGCTGACCTGCTAGCTTCTATAAAATCATTTTCAGAAGTGCTGCCTTAAAAAGGTGCTGCTTCTGGGAACGACGACTTAATTGCAGGGCTTAAAAGGGTAACATGAACAGAACTTGAACTACAAAAAAAGGTTAGCTCTCTTAGGAAGTTTTTGACTTAACATAAAATGTCATCTGCATAGTCTTATCTTGCATAATAGTATCAGTTGTCATAGTATGATTATGTCTAAGACTCCTAAAACTTCAATATAATATCGATTTGCAATATTTTGTATTTTATCACTTGTTAATGTACTGTAATCTTTTAAAATAAGTTGTCTACAATGTCATCTTAAAACATTTTTACTATATTTAATCTTGCTGTAGAAAGATAATTGCATATATTAAGAAAAAGTGGTGTATTGCAGCCTGCTTTTATTTACACAGGTTTTGCAGTGGCAACATGTTACCATGACACTTGTGGTTAATGACATTTTTCTAAATTACAAAATATGTCCGACTCTTCAGAATATCACCACCTGTTTGCCATCCACACTACTGCAGCTGGAAGTCAGTCTGTCTCTCAAAGTAATAGATTTTGCATGTAGATCTGTTTTCTGTGATGCAAGGAGCCTTGTCCACAGTCAGTGAAGAGTTCCAGAAAGCAGAGGTAGCTGATCACCTCTATGAAGACCTAATAATTTGCAACAAATATTTAACCCGTGACTAAAGTTCATGTTGTAGAAAAGTAGAAAAAGTTAATCAAAACCAGTGAAGCCCACAAACGTACAATATAATTTACTATTTGTCATTGTGCTGCACTGTTGTAATCATACTGTACGCTGTTGTACTCTTACTATAGCTGGATGGATTGAGCCTGCTACATTTACTGTGGAAGACAAATCTCTGGAAAGTGTTTCTATTATATGTTTCTATCCTATTCTCAGTGATCATTTTTACTTAATTATTCTCTCTTCCTCTTTTCTTTTTTCTTTTTCCCTTCTCTCTCCCCTGCCCACTTCCTCCCCAAATGGAAAAAGATTTATAGTTCTTCCCATGAGTGTGATTGCATTTGCTTTCTTGGATTTATTTCTGTGCTGATGGCCATGTCCAAAAGCAAGCAAAGTGATCAAAGGGAGAGAAGAGTTTGCTTGGGAACTTGGAGAATAAGGGAAGAGTGTACTTGCTTAAGATAGCTCACAAGGAAATAAAAAGGGGTAGGAAATGAAAGAGTTATTTCTTCCTGGACTGTGAGGGGAAAATACAGATAACTACCGCCTAACTGGGAGAAAGCTGAGGATACAAAAATGTTGTATGTGGAACTGCTGGCATTGTTTATGTGGAAAAAAGAAGAAAAGGGGAATCTGGGAATGGATCTGCACTGAGGTACATAAATGATGATTACTGGCATTGCATCTAGCTTCTGCATCGTGTATGTGTGTGTATGCGTAAAATGGTCATGTGAGCAAAATCAGAAAAAATATTTACTTAATACGGCCATGTTGTCTGACAGTGGGTGTGGTAGAAATGGCCTAACTGAAAGACAGCCAAGCAAGATCAATAGAGTTTGTATTCTGATATTCAGCTTCTTTGGAGACAGCTGATAGTTCATTCCTGTCAGCTGAGATAGCAACCATGGACCATTGTGGTAAACCCTGGTTGTTTTCTCAGTGGATATATAATGACATAGTACAGCAAACAGTGATCAGCAGAGACAAAGGATGGTAGAGACAGCTAACATAATTTCAGTCATTGGCTTAAAGGTCCTCACAATCTTTACTGAAGGCTGTACAGGAATTTGGCTCATACAGCACATGGCATGGTCCCCCACACCAGTGGAAAAAGTCAACTCTAGCACATAGGAGAGCTTGACTCAGGCAGACCACACACAGAGGCTGCTGTCACCCAGATCTCAGGCCATAGGTAGGGAGGATCTAGTACCTCTCTTGTGTCTGGAGATGACCATTTCACCACCATGGGAGGTCACAACACTAAGGTGCCAGGTGAAGGAACTCAAGAAGGAGGTAAGTAGAGTGCACCATCTGTAAGGTCTAACACAGTCTTCATAGAAAAAGTATGATGCCAAGAATCCATATCCTGTGTTGCAGAGGATAGAGCACTGGAGACAATCCCCAGAGAGGCAATTGACAGAAATTCACAAGATACCACTCACAGGATGGAGAAGTGGGCTGACAGAAACCTCATGAAGTTCAATAAAGTGAAGTGCAAAGTCCCACACCTGAGGACAAATAACCCCAAGCACTAGTATATGCTGGGCGGCCTACCATCCAGAAGGCAAGTTGGCAGAAAAGGACCTGAGAGTCCTGGTGCAGACCAAGTTGAACATCAGTGAGCAATGTGCCCTTGCTGCAAGAAAGGCTAGTGGTATCCTGGACCGTGTTAGGCAAAGTATTGCCAACTTGCCAAGGAAGGTGATCCTTCCCATCTACCCACCATTGTCAAGGCCAGATCTGGAGTAGAGTGTCCAGTTCTGGGCTCCTCAGTATGAGAGAGACATGGACAGTATACTAGAGGGTGTCCAGAAAAGTGCCGCAAAGATGATTAAGGGACTGGAGTATCTCTCCTATAAGGAACGGCTGAGAGAGCTGGGACTGTGTAGTCTACAGAAGAGAAGGCTCAGGAGAAAATCTTATCAAAGCAGGTTGGACGGGGCCCTGGCCCACCTGATCTAGTGGGTGGCATCCCTGCCTATGGCAGGGGGTTGGAACCAGATGATCTTTAAGGTCCCTTCCAACCCAAGCCATTCTATGACTCTATATAAACGCCTGAAGGGAGAGAGGATAGAGCCAGGCTCTTTTCAGTGATGGCCTGTGACAGGACCAGAGACAATGGCCACAAACTGAACCATCAGGGACATGAGGAAACAAGTTTTTTTACTGTGAAGGTGACTGAGACCTAGCACACATTTCCCAGAGAGGCTATGGAGTTTCCTTCCTTGAAGATATTAAAAATCTATCTGGATATCATCCTGGACAGGCTGGTCTGGGTCGTCCTACTTGAACAGGATGGTTGGAGCAGATGACGTCCAGAGTTCCCTTCCAACCTCAACCATTCTGTGATTCTGTGAGAAGGAGTGAGACCGGATACATCATCTTCAGCAGAACAGCAAAGGCTCTTTCTCCTCTTCTGGTTGTTCAATAACAGCAGAGGAACAGTGTCCCAGCAACAGTGGAGGAAGATGACCTCCCTTTGGGGGAACTGTCAGCTGAACAGGTCAGCTGAACCTCAGCCAACTGTCTGCACAAAGAAAACAAAGGTGCTATTGCTGGACACTATTTCTTCTGGGGGATAGAGATGCCCATCTGCCAATCTGACTTGATGTCTCTGGAGATTTGCTGCTTAGTAACTGTTCAGATCTAGAGATATTGTGGAGAGCCTTCTGAGACTTGTCTTCCCTTTGGACTCCTACTATGTGCTATTTACCTATGTGAACACCAACAACACTGTCAGAAGAGACCCTGAGAGCATCAGAAGTGACTAAACTGGTCCCAGGGGTTCAGCTGGTGTCTCCTCAGTGCTGCTGATGAAAGGAAAAAGCTTGAGAGGGAGAGGATAGATACTGTAGTTTGATGTCTGGTTTTTACCACCATGAAATCTTCTTTGAGGATTGAGGACTACTGAAGAAGAGATGATATCCATCTAAGTGAGACAGGAACATCATTGCCAACAGGGTGGTCAGCCTGGTGAGGTGAGCCTTAACTAAGCACAATGGAGGAGGGACATCAGAATGCACTGTTAATTAAAGAAAAGTTCAACAAAGGGTGTAGGGTGATTGGAATAACGGGGTTTCACAGCTGTGTGAAGAAGCAGCTAAATTATAGAGATCTTGTCTGAAGCAGACAACAGGCTGGTTAAGAGTTTGTGGATAAGGATCAGAGAACAGGCCATTGTGAGTGGCACTGTGGTGCGAATTTGTTATGAACTGCCTGATCAGGGCAAGAAAGTGGACGAAATCTCTCTACAACCTGAGGAAGCCTCTGGATCACAATTGCTTGTTCATATGGAGGACTTCAATCCTCTGCCAGCTGGACAGTTTGAGGCACAACTTTTTGATTCAGGTACTGGATGGGACAGCAAGAGAGACACTCATGTGGAATTCCTTTTCACTAATGAGGAAAAATCGGCTGGTGACATAATAATCAATGGAAGCCTTGTATGTGGTGACCTGTGAAATAGGGCAGGGACTGGGGCTTGTTCAACCACAAAAGACAGCTGCAGGGGGAACTAGCAACAGTGCCTAGTGCTGTGAGAAGGTCATAAAAGGGACAGAGCCAGACCCTTCACGGTGGTTCATTATAGGAGGATAAGAGGCAAGGTGCATAAGTTAAAACAAGACAGACTCAACTGGATATAAGGAGAAAATATTCCCCAAGTGGAAAACCACTCAATGGAACAGATTGTCCAGAGAGCCTTTGCCACCTCCATCCTTGGAATTTTTCAAGACCCAAATGGGCACAATCTGAACAACCTGATCTGATCTCCCGTTGGCTCTGCTTTAGCATCAAAACCAGAAGATAGCTTACACCATGAGCCACAATTGTGTAATCCTCCTGGCAGTGATCATAAGCTATAGTGTATGATCTTGATTCAGAGATCCTCGTAAGTGACTCCCTCAGGATTGTCCAGTCTGACAAATATAGAGTGGAGACTGCTCCAGCCACAAAGAAAGTGGTCATCAAAATATTTAGTGCTGCTTTATTTAGTATACCACTTGACTTCTAACAGAAGCTCAGAACTCTATGACCATGCAGGCTAAATTATTAGCTATCTCTGTCATGGTTGCTTTGGAATTATCACTATTAAGGTTCCTATGAAAAATAGCTCGGACTGTTTGTGGTGGGATGGTGTTGGTTTATTCCCCCATCCAGTGTCCCCTAACAAGAAAAGATATTCAAAGTTGATCTAGAAATCACTAGTCAGCCTTCAAAAACACAATAGAGGCATTTTCAGACGTGGTACTGAAGGACATGGTTTAGTGTTCAATAGGTGGTGAGGGGACGGTTGGACTGGATGATCCTTGAGGTCTCTTCCAACCTTAATGATTCTATGATTCTATGATTTTGTTTGAAGAAGAAAAATACTACAAAATGACTGCTTCTAAGGCCATGCTTTTTCAGAACTATAAATACACAAGACTGGGCATCTGCAAAGGATTTGATTTTCTCCCATTAAATTCAATAAGAATTTATAATTTTTTTATTATTTTTTTTTTTACTTTGGCTTCAATTACAGCAAGCATAGAACTGGATGAAAGATGAGTCCAGATTTCTAACCTGAATACTCTAGACTTACACACTGCCTGAATACTTTAGGATTGAAAACATTTCTTCCCAGCTTTCTTTACCAAAAAGGTCTTCAAGATAGCTATGGAACCCTTCTATTCTCACCAGGGGCTCTTCACAGATGCGTTGTCTGATAAGCACAGTGCCAGAGGAAGGAGAGCGCAGAACAAAAGGGGAAGTGCCAAGAACTCAGCATTTGCAGAACCAAGAGATTTCGAGAAGTTGGTTACTAAGTGGGAAATTATACAGGAGCTGGGGAGGCTCATGTTCAGTTTCTTATTTAACTAACACCTGGGGAATGCCACTGACCACAAGCACAATAACTAGGACTTGCATACAGGTTCAAGGAACCTACCATTTCATTTGGCATACAGGATGGTGCACAGGAAATCTGTAGGTGCTGCTCAAAGCTGCAAAAGTTGGTGGGGCATTAGTGGTAACTCCAGGGTATGATCATTGGGGAACAACACTTGCAGAGAAGTGGGAGAGGAGGGGTTGCAGGAAGCACACCAGGGACAAAACTATAGGGGAAAACCTCAACCTCCCCTAGAAAAAGTGGTGTGACTTTTCAGATAGAGGCCTATCTGAATTGTGGCAGTAAGAGAAACAGAAGGAACTGAAAACCTGTGAGAAGTTGCACAGCTATGACCTCATAATGAAAACATAGAGATGTAGAGATGTGGTAGAGCAATTTGCATAAACAAAAAACTGAATTGACACAGGCCCTTTAGGAAGGATGGGAAGGGGAAACAAGGTGGGTGGATCGTGCTCTATGCAAAGAAATGGCTCACATTCATGGGTAAGGATCAGAGAAAAGGCCAACAAGGAGGAGGTCAGAGTGGGCATCTGCTACAAACTACCAGATTAAGAAGATGAAGTGGGTGAGATCTTCTGTAAACAGCTCAATGTAGTCTTCCAAGTGCATGTCTTGCATGTCTTGTGGGACTTAAACCATTTCAATAACAGCTGGAAGCATGGTGCAGGAGATTCCTTGAGTGCTTTGATACAATTTTTTCTGAGGTGGGCTTTTTATGGTACTGCTTGGAAGATGTTATCTGGGGCCTGCTACTCAACATAAAATGAGGAACTGCTCAGAAATAAGATTGTCAGTAGCAGCCCTGAGTACAGTGACTGTGAGATGGTAGAGTTGAAGATAGAGAAGGAAATGGGGAAAGCCAGTAGGAGAACCTGGACTTCAGGATAGGGGACTTTGGCTTGCCTTGGGAACTAGTAGAGAGAATGCCATGGGAGGTTGCTCTGAAGGACAGAGAAACCCTTTAGATTGAGAGTAGTTAAGCACTTGGACAAGTGACCTGGAAAAAAACATTGCAGTCTCCATCACTGCAGATATTTGAAACTTGACTGGATAAACTCCTGAACAACCTGATACCACTCTGAAGTTTGCCTTGTTTTGAGCAGAAGGTTGAATTAGGGAGCTGCAGCAGACCCTTCCATCCTGAAATATTGTATTAGTCAGAGATTTGATTTCTGGAATATTCTTACATCCATGTGAAGCTTTAAAAAACCAAGCCAAACCAAACAAACACCATCTCCATGCCCTCCAAGCAAACAAACAAGTTCCTGTGTCAGAATTTGGCATCAAGATATGATATAATCCCAGCTCTGTAGTAGATTTAATACATAAAGTTCTGCATTTTGCATGTTCCAGAGAATAGAACAGACTATTTAAGGAGAATGTATGCTCAAATTTTACTTATTATTTTGTCCATATGAAGATTCATTTGCATTCTAAAATAATTAATAAAATCAACAAGAGATTCATCACAAGTGATAAATTATGTAAAATTCCAACCTGGATTTCTAAATGCTTAAAAAGAAGTTATCATCAACATATTTTCATTACTTGTTTAATAGAAATGCAGAATCTTAAGGAGAAACCAAATCATTTGTTTTGCTGTCTAAATATTGGACATGTATCCCATGTTTGATGAACTACCTTTAAAAAACTGCTATTTCTTTCGTGAACAAATTAAGTGTGAGCAACTGGTGTAGGGGAGCATCCATCTTTTGGATGTCTGTCACATTAATAGGTGAAATAATTTGACAGAAAATAAACCCCCTTGCGTTCCAGCTCCAAAGAAGCTGCGAGTGGCTGGGCTTAGATTCTGAGTTATGCCCAATTAGCACTATCAGCCCAGTCGTGTTCACTGTATTGAACTATGTGACCAATTATGGTCACACTAATAGTGCACTGCACCCTCCTATCCAGCTGCTATCTATGGATTCACACACCCAGAGTTAAAGAGTTTGGCGTCGCCCAGTGAGAAACGTTTGCAGCTGGTTACGGGAACAGTGCAGTTTATTAAAGCAACAGAGATACAGGTTCTTGTGGATTGCCGGTGATAGTAGATTGTCTGTGAAGGCACGTGCAAATAATGATGTCACAGATAATATAGCGTGCAAAATTAGGAAAGTAACTTGATAGAGAGATTTTCTAAGTTTCCGAGAGAAAGCTCTTTGTATAGCCTGAATCGTACGCAAAGGCGTCCCTATGGGGGGGAAGAGAGGCTCAGCCCATCAACTGGTCCCAGGAGTCAGAGATAGTTCTCGATGTTAGTATCCTCCCTGACTTGTCCACGATGATATCTTCCCTAACCCCTCTCCCTCTCAAGCCAATTTTACACTATTTCTCATCTACAGGTGGTGCTTGAGGGACTCCAGTCATACATATGTTTGATTACGATTGGTGTAAATTTTTCTCGCTTTGCTTTTAAAGATATAGTTTTAGAAAATTCAGAGTGCAAACTCAAGGAGGGGTGGTCAGGCTTCAGAGGTGGGTAGCCTTTGGGATGGAGGTGTGTTTTGGTATTATAATGACATCATAATGAGCTAAGTTCACTCAGAGGACATGATTTCAACAGAAAATGGAATTTTACCAGTTCAGTGCTGCCTCAGGGTAACAACGGCAGTTTATCGGTTGCACAGTACCATTAAGTTCCCATCCCTGCTGTGTTATCACAGAGCCTGGCCGCGGTGTCTTCACTCCGCTCTACACTCCATGCTGTTCCTCACAGAGTCAGCAGCATGCCAGGCTTCCTTGATGCTTGCCAACATCTGAGGTTGCAGATTATGCGGACTGTAGAAAGAATTCCTCGAATACCAGTTGCACTCTACCCATGGAACCTCTTTGGTATTAGGCTTTTCCTTAATGTGTGAAAAATGCTGTACCTTTAATATAAATTTAGTTTCAAATCACCTCTAGCCATAACCCCACAGATGACTAAACTTCGGTAAGACTGATCCCAAAAAAATTACTGAGGATACAGATATACTTTGCGTGCATATTTCAGTTACATGAAAGTGTATGTTATGCAATGCCTTATTATGAAATTATTTTTAACTATTTGGTGAGCTGGGGGTCGGCCTCTTCTCGCAGATAACTAGTGACAGGACTAGGGGCAACAGCCACAAGTTGTGCCAGGGGAAGTTCAGGTTGGAGATGAGGAGAAATTTCTTCTCGGAAAGGGTGGTCAGGCATTGGAACGGGTTGCCCAGGGAGGTGGTGGAGTCACCGTCCCTGCGGGTGTCTAAAGAAAGGTTGGATGTGGTACTTAGGGACATGTTTTAGTGGGTAATAGGTGGTAGGAGGATGGTTGGACTAGATGATCCTTGAGGTCTCTTCCAACCTTAATGATTCTATGATTCATATGCTTCTTTTATATCATTTAACATATGAAAGTATTTCTCTACCTTGAAAGCTGAAAGTTTACATCTAGAAAGTGAACTTGTTGAGAAGTTCTATTTTGAAATGTGATTCCAGTCAGCAATATAAATAACAGTAAATGTAATTGAATAAGATCTTTGTAAGTTTACTCAATTCCCATAGATTTTGCTGTGGGATTCATCTCACAATACTTAGATGTGGATATTAGACAGCTACTGAAAAGATGAGGAGATTAGTGCATGATTTCCTTCACTCACCAGAATTTTAGCTGAGCTTTAGACATCTCAAATAATGTAAAATGAATCCCATTCTTACTGTTCTGCAAGTGAGCAGCCTGCCTAAAAAAGTGGACTTAAACCAACATTCATGTTCTATTGTTGTGTTTATATTTACTCCCAAAATAAAATTATAATATTTATGTTTATAACTTAATGATATATTTTAATATATACTATATGCAACAAATAGAATATAATTTATATTAATATTTAATGCTTCACCATTTATAAAGCAATTTGTGTGTTAATAGGTGGTAGGGAGACGGTTGGACTAGACGATCCTGGAGGTCTCTTCCAACTTTAATGATTCTATCATTCTGTGATTCTATGATTCTAATTATCAGATATAACTGAATTAGCAAATTTAGAAATTAATTAACTAGCTGAATTTGTTAATTTGGAAAACACCACTGACATAGTTATGCCTGACTATATTTAGTTAGTTTGGAGGTTCATTTTTTCTAGGAATCTCTTAGTATGATACCAAATGGTTATGCAAAACATCTATTTAACATCTTCACTGAAGACAAATGATAACATTTTTCTGCTTAACCGTGCAAGGCTTGCCACTGTTCTAAGGGCTGCTCAAGCATCAATGAGCTGCAATCTCACACTCTTCCGTATGGCAAATTGGGTTTCAGCAGTTGCTTGCAGAGTATCTGCCAAAACAAAAAGTTAATGTCTACAGATTTTACATGCATGAAAATTGGAAAACATGGTGTACAATCATGACTACTAATAGTTTCATAGCATTTATTTTGTTCACTCCATCGTGTACTGTGAGAAAGTAGAGAGCTTGGGGAGTTTGAACTGAACTGTAGGACCACTTGCTGCTGCAGCATCTGCAGTGTGCAATCGGGAGGATACAGTAGGATATATGAGATCGTGATGTGTAGACTGTTATGATAAACATGGTGGTACATGTCTACCACACTATTCTTTGCCATTAGCTTAGAGAAAGGCTAAATTTACAGCATCTTTTGCATTTAGACATAGAGTGATTAGTGCTTTACAAATACTATATTTTAATATTTTCCAGATTTTAAAAAAGTGATATTCTGAAAGTTCCTGTTTGTTCTTTTTTCCTTTCTAAATAAGAGTAAAAAATAAATCCTTCTTCCTTTTCTCCCAGTAAAGTAAGGGATAGTTGCCAGAATTGGAATTTATTCTGACAGACCTGTAAGCTTGAGTGGCAGTCTGTAGTTCCATGTGTCTGGCTATTTTCAAGTGCAATATACAGGTTTTTGCAGATGATCTTCATGTGTTGCACTAACAGTTGTAGCACATTTCTTCTGGGACTATAGTGCAAAAAAGGCAGCAAGTCAGCTAGAACTGTGCTTCAAGATTCAACAGAGTTGAGACAGAAACAATAAGATGGACAACATTGTTGGGTGCTGAAATCTAATTTTTTCAACCATCAGATGCCCTGTATTGATTAAAGTCTCCTATATTATGCATGAGAAAATCCAACATTTCACTAAATTAGTATTCAAAGTAGCTAGTTCCCTGACTGGGAAGCTGATTTAGGTTACATACTGTGGAAACAATATGAATTGGCATATCCTAACTTCTTTTCCTTTATGGAACTTAGGATCCTAGCTCATCTTGCTCTTCATTTGATGAATGTATTGATGTCCATCTTGACTAACAAGTGTTCCATGCTACATGTGTAAATAGTTTTAAGACTTTCCTTCCTAGGTAAGCATATTAAATAACAGGCTGTAAGATTACTCTTATTCATGTTCTCTACATCTTTATTTATCCCTGAATTAATCTTTCATTCTTTTTTGAGAACTGAAATATTTTTGAGTGTATTTATGGAGTGCTTCATCTATGAATGCTCCATATATCAATGCTGAAGTATTCATAAGGAATACTCTAAAACAGAAGTAGGTAACTGAGTTTATATTTTTTAGAAGCTGTGTAACTGTAATAAGCATTAAAATGCTGTATAAAAGCAAGAAGCACTCTCCAGAGAGTTTTTGAAAGAAAGTAGCCATTGCAGCTTCATACTGTGTGGAAGTTAATTGGTTATTCATGCATCGGGCATGCCCAGTATGTTGAGATCTGAGCCTCTTTGTAGATGAATGCCCATGTTTCCGGACATGGACTCTATTTAGTCATTAAAGAGGTATTGAATTCTTCTGTCTGTCAAGGTGAGACATTTCTGAGCATGTATGAAAAGAGAAAATTTGATGCCTGAGACATTTGACAAAGAAAACTTGAGATTTCTATGGAGCTTAATCTCCTGCGTTAACAGCTGTACATTTTTCAGGATGACAGTTTCAGTCTTAGATATTTAAATTAGATAATCTTACATATCTGCTAGGCTCTTACTGGAGGCACCTAAACTTTCAGGCATCCCACTGATTTATTTTTTTTTCTCCCATGTCCTAATTATATTCTTTTATGCAAATCTTCCTTGTCCAGCATAATCAGGTGTTTTTTTTTTTGGTTCTTCTTCTGCTAATCCTGACTTTAGTTATTTTTACTTATATCCAGAAACACGTAGAAATATATAAGCACTGATAAGAAATGATTAAAACAAATGGGACTTTTAATATCCCTGCTGTTATAATCCTGTACTGTCTAAGCAATCTGGGGGAATGGAGGACATGGAAGTGTGGCCAGGTTTAAATTGTTACGAGATTTATGCCAGTCTAGGAGTGATAACAGTTAGGCCTGAGCAAACACCTTTGTTTGATAATTACTTCAGCTTGTAATATACTAAAGATTTAATAAATTTTTGTTTTCAGAAAAAAATCTCAGTATATGTAGGATGTAACACCTTCTCCTGCTTCCACCTCACACTATCTCTAGAATTTTTTTATACAAGTTGACAGTTTCAAATCGTCTGAGTTATTATTCACAAGACACTAGGAAAAGAAATCTGTAAATTCACAGTAATTACTCAGATCTTTGAATCCTCTGCTATTTTTATAAATAAACCCCTATACTATGGCCAGAGTATCTTTGCATGAAATAGGCTTATGAATTGCCTCAGTTGGCAAGGAACACAGTGGTGGCAACGGTAAATCTCGTGGCCGAGTGCTAGACTGTGGTGGACAGGGGATGCCCAGAGCCAGGGAAACCCGAGGATGAGTGGAGAGACCCAGCGGGCGCCAGCAGCTCTCACCAGTGAGGATGACATAACAGAGAGGCTGATGTGGCTTGGGCATTGCCAGGCACAACCACGGGAGATATAAATGACCTGAGGGAGTGATAGCAACCCACAGCACTGGTAATGGGGTGGGAGGGTCCTGCAACCTGTTTGTAGGCCAACAGCCCAGGGAAGTGCTCTAGGTCTCTGACAAAATGGTGGGAACTTGCCTCAGAGCTAAAACCAGTGTTCCTACAGAAAGCGTCTCCCTTGAGAAGTCTGACACATGCATCCAGATGGAATTGGTAAGGAAAGAAACTTCAGTACAGGCAGTAGGTTGCAGCGAGTGTCCAGACCCTTGTCCTGGTGAAAAGGTAAATACCTGTACAAGGTGTCCACAGTTTATGATCTGTTACGTCAGGTGGCCAAGATCTACCTTGTCACAGAAGGAGCTAAGGTCAAAAATCACAACAATTTGAAAACAAAGAGAAGAACAAAAGTATACAGGTATCCCTGTGGGCATATACACATGCAGAAATTAGTTCCTCTTAGTGGGTTCAATGACGGAACCATTTGCAGAGTTCTGTTATATCAAAGTTGTGTAGCATTATATACATTACTACACATACACTGTATTTTGTATTATGGGCTATCTTTTGGGTTTTAGCAAAATTTTGGATATAAAATTCTGCTGTCTGAAGTTAATGGCATCAAAACTCTATGTGAATGAACTGACACTATGCATTTAAAACTTCTGAAATGGTGTTAATTCACTTACATACTTTTCTAAAGCCTTTCTTACTATTTCTTTTGAGAGAGGACGATGTTCATTCCTTTTCAAGCTGTCTTAGCAACTTCTGCTATTTTTTTCTATTTATTGTTTTCTTACATTAAATACATGACAGAGTATTTCTATAGAAATATGAGAGATAAAAGCAGCTCCATGCTGACCTGCTTCTTAATTCTGTCTGCTTCATGGGTGTTACACACACACACGCATACACTGATATAATTCCCTCAGTCTATAGGCCGTACCTCTAAAGTGTCCATTGAGTTCATTTAGTCCATGATTTTGGGCTCCATCTGTCATAACAGTCTTTCAGGGATAGGAGCAATGATGTGTGCTGTTTGTTGCATCCTGCATCCAGAGCTCACGGCTGGTGTATCTGGCACAGATAGTGGGGCTGTGTTTCCACCCCTGGGGCACTCAGTTCCAGGACACCCCTGCAAGTGAAAACAAACTGTGGCCTGCACTCTGCTGCCAAAGGGATTGAGAAAAATGCATTGACTATATCACTTGTGGCATATCACTTGGCTGCCTTTTACTCCAGTTTTTATTGAAGTTTCAGCATGTCTGGCACGGCAGCACTCAGTGGCGGTGTGACTTCGTTCAGGCCACAATAGTCTACTGTCAGTCTCCATTCTCCATTAGACTTTAACACTGGCTATATGGGACTGTTAAAGAGTGAGCATGCCTTGCTGATCACTCCTTGGATCTCCAGATGACAAATCACTCTATGGATAGTAATCAGTGAGTCTCGGTTCGTGTGATATTGCTGCTGGTGCACCATTGTGGTAGTGATTGGCACCTGCTGTTCTTCAACCTTTAGCAGCCCCACAGTAGAAGGGTCCTCTGAGCAACCAGGCAAAATAGATAACTGTTTAATTCCCTCCATTTCCAAGGACCTTTTTGGGTCCTTGAAATACCCTCTCTGGAAGTAATCTGTGCCAATGATGCACGGAGCCTCTGGGCCAGTGACAATGCGGTGTTTTTCCCAGTAATTTCCAGTTAGACTCATTTCAGCCTCCAGTAGAGTCAACAGTTGGGATCCCCCTGTCACACCAGAAATACAAATGGGTTCCGTCCCTTTGTGGCTTGATGGCATTACGATACGCTGTGCACCCGTGTCCACTATACTCTTGTGGGTCTGACGTGCCAGGCCATCAGATCCACACAGTCAAACAAACCCAGTTGTCCCTTTCTTCCACCTGGCTGGAGGTAGGGCCCCTCTAGCCATGGTCATTGTGTTCATTACTCACTTCTTGCAAAAATTACTTAGAAGTCCCTTCAAGAGAATCATACATACAATTAGGCCTTCCACTTGGTCTGGAGGACTGCCCACTGGAAACTGGAGTGATATTTTTCCTATAAGAATCCCCTTTTGTGATTGTTTTTTCTTGCAACTCACGTACTCCCACCTCTAAGGTCAAGGTAGAGTTTTTCTATCCCACTTCATGTCCTCTCTGTGATCACACAGGTAAAACCACAAAGTACCTCGTGGTGTGTACCCTCTATATCCTCTCTCTTGAGCAGAGCAACACTTATTCCTAACAGCTGTGATACTGATCTGTATAGGTAGGGAACAGGACATATAATCTCTGAAGTGCTGGAGCTTCTGGGAGAACTTCTCCACAGCCAAGACAAGGAAGGAAAACAGACTTTCTTTGTATTCGTGGAGTCAGCCAGCCACTTCATCCATCATTGGTGCCTCTTTGCCTTTCCAGTCCACTACTACCAGTGAGTTGACATACAACATTGGTGTGCTCCATACAAATTTATGCCACATGTGTCAGGTACATTGGGCTTCATCAGGATCTGTGGGTAACTGCACGTTGTCTGGGTCATAATAAACCATCTCCCACAAACTATGCTCAGGCATGTGGAAAGTAAGGAGAAGATTGACGACAGTCAACACGGCTTTACAAAGGGAAAATTGTGCCTGACAAATCTGGTGACCTTCTAGAAGGGGTCACAGAGTCAGTGGACAAGGGAAGGGCAACCGACATCATTTACCTGGACTTGTGCAAAGCTTTTGACACTGTCCCACATGACACCCTTGTCTCTAAAATGGAGAGACACAGATTTGATGGATGGACCACTCACTGGATAAGAAATTGGCTAGATAGCCGCACTCAAAGAGTTGTGGTCAATGGCTTAGTGTCCAAGTGGACATCGGTGATGAGTCGCATTCCTCAGGGGGTCAATACTGGGACCAGCACCATTTAGCATCTTTGTGAGCAACATGGACAGTGGGATCAATTGCATCCTCAACAAGTTTGCTGATGACAGCAAACTGTGTGGTGCAGTCATCAGGCTCGAGAGTAGGAATGCCATTCAGAGGGACCTTGTCAGGCTTGAGAAGTGGGCCCGTATGAACTGCATGAACTTCAACAAGGCCAAGTGCAAGGTCCTGCACATGGGTCAGGGCAATCCTGAGCACAGGTACAGGATGAGTGGAGAACAGATCAAGAGTAGCACTGAGGAGAAGGACTTGGGGGTGCTGGTTGACGAAAAGCTCAACATGAGCCAGAAGCATGTGCTAGCAGCCCAGAAAGCCAACTGTGTCCTGGGCTGCATCAAAAACAGTGTGGTCAGTAGGTCAAGGGAGGTGATTCTCCCCCTCTACTGCACTCTTGTGAGACCTCACCTGACATACTGCGTCCAGCTCTGGAATCCTCAGTACAGGAAAGACATGGAGCTGCTGGAGCAAGTCCAGAGGAGGGCCACAAAGATGATCAAAGGACTGGAACACCTCTCCTATGAAGACAGGCTGAGGAAGTTTGGGTTTTTCAGCCTAGAGAAGAAAAGGCTTCCGGGAGACCTAATCGTGGCCTTCCGGTACCTAAAGGCAGCTAAGATGTAGTGATAGCACAAGGCGAAATGCCTTTAAACTGAAATAGGGTAGATTTAGATTAGATATTAGGAAGAAATTCTTTACTGTGAGAGTGGTGAGGCACTGGAATAGGTTGCCCTCTCCCCAGAAATTTTGAAGGCTAGGTTGGATGGGGCTTTGGACACCTAGTCTAGTGAAGGGTGTCCCTGCCCATGGCAGTGTGTTTGGAATTAGATGATCTTTGATGTCCCTTCCAACCCAAACCATTCTATGATTCTGTAGTTCTGTGAATTTAGTTTCAGTGGTATGGCAAAATGAAGTCTAACAAAATTTCATCAAGAGTTACAGATAAAGGAAAGGAATAACCCATATAAGCAAAGGACAATTTCCTTCAGTGAACAGACATGTGTTGATAATAAATACATTTATATGGGAAAATCACACACACACAAATTTAATTATCATGAGTCCTTCTCCTTGGAGAATGTCTGATGTTAGAAGGTTAGAGTAAAAAAAGTCATGCTTTGAAGATGAATATCAAAAAAGTTGGTATGATGGAACATGTTTACCTGTCAGAGTAGGCTGCTGGGTGCCACCACTGAGGAGGTGTCATTCAATCCTACATTTCAACTATTTCCAAAATATGTATCTGTTCATATGCCCTTTCCTTCAATTATTGCTGATGCAGGCAGAAGACAGTGGGCTGAAGAACCAACATTCAGGTAGAGATGTGTATAGAATCAGAAAATTCATTTAATTTAATTTAATTTCATTTCATTTCATTTCATTTCATTTCAATTTCATTTCATTTCATAAAAACCTACTAGTCCATCTTCAAGCCCATAAAAATTACAATCAACAGCTCCTATTGTTAAGGAGATATTTCTTGTATCATAACAGAATCATAGAATTCTATGATTCTGTGATTTACATTTTACATTTACAGTTCAACTTTTAGCAATCATGATGTAAAAGTGACTTCTTATTACTATGTCTTTGTAGTTAGAAACATAGTCATGCTGCTTGGTCCTGTGAAGGCTACAAATTTGGGTCATAAACTTTGAATCTGTCAGTGGTGAAACCTCATTGTGTATAGGTGGTTTTTTTGGGGGGCTACCCACATATGAACGTGTTTATGAACAGTACTTGAACATGTTTGTGTTCTCCTGTGTGCACAGTTTGCTGGGGATTCTTCTGTCTTTGAGCATATGTTGATTATTTTGTTTGTTATCTTTCACTTTTTAGCTTGGACATTCATGTTGAAATATGTGGAATAAACAATGATCAATTCATCATTTTTGAAAATAAATTATGTTAAGGATTTTTTTTTATTATATAGATATTGCTGTATGCTTAATTTAGACTCACAGGTGCTGATTTCAAGTAGATTTTTCATATGCACATTACATGGCTGATATAAAAATACAGCAGTTATTTTTATTTTTATGAAATTCAAGTTCATGGAAAGCACTGTAAAATCTTTTGACAACAGCACTTATTGAACATTACATAACTGATGACTTTTACGATATGTGATCAGGGTGGACTCAATTCAGTGAACCACAATAGATTTGTACACAGTATGTAAGTACAATATAATAAAGATTATTTGTCAGCAGAAGCACAGCTTACAATTATCTTACCATCATCAGCATTATCTAACATGCACTGTATTACAGTGGCACCATTGACATAGCTTGCATTAAGAATGTATCGATGTTTCCTTTAAAATCCATAGATGAACAAGGTTGTAACAAAGCTGTTCAGAAATTACTGTACACTGAAACTTAAAAGAGGAAATTAAAAGAGAATCTTTAATACCAAGTTGGTTTTAATTTAGAAAAAACTCCATAAACATTTGAAGTTTACAGTTCAGTCCTTTGTTTCCTGCCTACTTTCTACTGGTTTTCTAGTGTGCATATGAAAAAAAAATATTATTCCTTTTGCACAGCTACTATTTTTATTCATTTTCCATGGTATACCTTTCATGAACTATAGTATTCCTGAAGGACACTGTAAAAAAAAAAGTCTAGATGTTCTGACACTTTTTTAATTCTTTCCTAATTATCATTTCTTAGAAAGGTGATGTCCTGGTATGAAGCTCTCTTTCTCTTCCATCACTCCCAGCAACATGAAGGTATTCAAATAGTAGAAGGTGTAGTCAGCCAAACATCATTTGGCTTGGAGAACCAGCTGGGCAATAGGTTCTGCAAGTGGAACAGTGGTCATTTTCCGTTAATATCCTAAAACTTGAAATTAAGTGAAACTAACTACTGAAGTAAATACAGAATGTTAAGAGTGAAAGAAGTTGTTTCACAGTTAAGATGGATACTGAGAGTCAGGACGCAAGGACCAGATACAATGAATAACTTAGTATCTGAAATGGAACAAAGCATTAGTTTGCTAAAGACATCAAGCTATGTGGTGCAGTTGACACACTGGAGGGAAGGGATGCTGTCCAGAGGGACCTTGACAGGCTTCAGAGTGCTGTGTTCAGCTCTGGAGCCCTGAAAATAAGAAGGACATGGAGCTGCTGGAGCAAGTCCAGAGGAGGGCCACAAGATGATCAAAGGGCTGGAGCACTTCTCCTATGAGGACAGACTGAGGGAGTTTGGGCTGTTTTTATCCACTCCTAATAGAGAGCACAGTCACCCTCTAAAGTTATTATTTTTCTTCTTTGATTATGAAAGGATTCTCTAGATGTAGTCCTTCCACACTGAGTCAGTTTGTTGCAGTACCTTTTGCTATGTGCAATTACCATGCAAGCATGGTATACTTAACTTAAAAGTGCAGAATGATTAATAGCTGACACACAAAATATAACCAGGTTTCTAGCAGCTATGAGGCTAAGCACTAATGTGGAAACCACCCTGGTAAGGTAAGCGTAAGGTCTTTGCTGACCAGGCAGGCATCAGTCATGAGGTGGAGGTTGGTCTCCTTGGAATGAATCGTACATGCTCATGTATTTGTTTGCTTGTTTGTTTTAATTTGCAAATGTTTTGCAGCCAATTGTCTTAGACTAAATGCCTAATTTGCCTAAATGAAGATCGGTAAAATTAGTTGAGATACATCCCAGTGCTTGTTTTGGTTGTCCTTTGGAAATTAGATTGGAAGTTCTGTACTGAAGATGACTAAATCACTGTACTGAAGTACTCTGAAACGTTTAGCTTTATTGGTGCTCCCAGACTACTTACAGTAGATGTAAGTAGGGCTTAATGAATCTTTGTTCCCACAAGACACAGGTGTGATGAACATTTTCATTTTAGTAGGTTCAAACCTTCCTTTCTACCTCTCTAGCTAGGATAGTAAACATCAGGCACAAAATAAGCTGGATAGGAATGCTTGAGGACTCATCTTTTTATAATGTAGCAGTTCACTGTCAAAGATGAAGTTTTGGAGGCATTTCAGGGCTATGAACATATAAGCTGTTTCACAGTGGCTAGGATACATAGTAGGAACTGTGTGTTTAGGTCCCTTCTTCACTGGCTATTTCTGGTTCATCCCATAATTGTTTAGTGTAAAATGCAGACACAACTCTGGGAGACAGAGAGAACTCTTATACATCGGATATAAGTGGAATATAAGCAATTAGCCTTCTGCATCTGTTGTACCCACTAGACCGCTGTGCCAGTAACTCACACATCTGTTTGGGGAGCCTTATTCTAATTTTCTGACTGAATATGTTTTTACGGATTGTTTTCCTTCTGATGAAAAAGCTTGTCTCATTTCCTGACTTTACACCATGATATGGAAAGAAAGCACATGTCTGCTTAACCTTCATTCTGCTAGATTAAATAAATTGAGCTGTCCTAGTATACTCTTACATGAGGAGTTGACCTTCCCCAGGTCAATTTGGTAGCCCTTGTTTGTATTAGCTCTGCTATGAATTCATTGCTTGTGGACTAAGGTGACCAAGATTATACACGTTTGGGTTTTTTTGTTTTTCTTATCTCTGTTAACTCTTACCCTAACTCTAACTCTTTTCCTGTTCAGTTTATAAAACCAGGAACCTTGAGTGTGTATTTATGCAGTACTTACTGCAAAGCGTCTCTTTTAGATCTAATCAGTCGATGCTGTCATAAAATAAAAAGCTTCTGACACCGTTTATATAGTTTGAATCATGTGATGCCACCTCCCCAGTTCTCTTGCTCCTTTGGGTTCTTATTCTCTGAATAATTCTTAGAAAAATATTTTTTCCTTTACTATTCATTTTATTTATTATAATGTCCTGGGTTTGGCTAGAATACCTCCAGAAGGTGATTCATCTCACCATAATACTTTGGAGGCAACTATCTCTCTCTACTGACTAGAAATAAAGCTGCAATAATTTGCTTTAACTTCAATATCTCCTTTATATTAGGTGGATCCCAGCCTGAGAGATGTTACAATATGAACTGGGTAATATTTCAGATTAAACTAAAGCTACGTGACTGATTCATTCAGATTACTGTAAATCTCTTGAATTCACACTCACTCAGGGCTATCCAGATGAGGTCAGAATGCTGCAGATGTTTTTTCAGCATCGTTTCATGATCTAGGAGGAGGAAGCTAATAAAAGATATGATGGTAGTTCTTATGCTGGGGTTATTTTGTGCAAGTGGATGTAGACCTGTGTTATCATGAGGGGTCTCAGGCAGAGGTTCCACAGACAGATGACAAGAAGACAAAGTCTTTGGGAAGAAGGAACTTCAGGGATAAAGTCCTTTGCTTTCAGTGATTCCCCACAGTGTAGTGTTACAGTTGTCTGTAAATTATAATTACTTGCAACCTAGTCTGAGAAAACTCAGCCCCTTCATTTTTCAAGTTCTGCAGACTGTGTCCTGTGGACCTTGGCTCTCTAAAGACGCATTCATGTAACTTCTTGTATGACAAATATAGGTCACACCTGAGTAAAATTCATTGAAGGCAAAATAAAACTTATAGGAAAGGGTAAGATGGTTACCATCAGAATAAAAAAAAAATGCTACCAGGTTATGCACCTCTGGAAACCTTTAATGACCATCTTTCTACTGCAATTCATTCTCATCTTATGTGGTCCATCACGTATTTTAAGTTGCTTTGTCCCTGAGATTACATCAATAAATGGGTATGTGTCTGTCAAGACAGAATACATTTATCATACATAATACCTTCAGATATAAATCTAAAAACTGACTAACTGAGCTCCTCAAGAATCTCAGCATGCCTCCCATCCTGATGATGAAAAATTAAAACATTTGCAAATATATCAATTTGATATTTATATCACTACCTCAGAAATGTAAAGTGAGAAATTGGCTCATGCATAGGGAGAGATATAACTGTGATAAATGAATTTTATTTTTTTTTATCCCATCATGTACTCTATACCTCTCATTACTTCAATTTATCACTATGCTTTTAATTTATTTAAATTCCCACAGGTTATTCAAACATTCTGAAATTCTGACTAACAAAATATATGCTAATGGATAATTACCCATTTAACACATAGTGAATTTAATAGTGACTTATTTTTAAACCTAAGCCATATTTATATTCCAGTAAATTCCTGTGGCAGGAAAGGCTGGCCCTTTCCTATGGGCCAGCCTAATTATCAACTGAAAGGATGGAGGTTTGTGCTGGATTTGGCTGGGATAGAGTTAATTTTCTCCATAGCACCTTCTACAGTGCTATACCTTATATTTGTGACCAAAAGGTTGTTGATAGTATGGAGATTGTTGAGCAGCGCTTGCACAGAATCAAGGCCTTTTCTGCTTCTTACACTGCCCCACTAGAGAGTAGGCTGGGGGTGCACAAGATTTTGGGAGGGTGTCCTGGTTTTGGCTGAGATAGTTAATTTTCTCTCTAGTAGCTGGTATAGTGCTGTGTTTTGCGTTTAGGATGAGAATAATATTAATAATACACTGATGTTTTTAGTTGTTGCTAGGTAATTGTAGTTGTAGTGCCCACACTAAGTCAAGGGCTTTTCAGCTCCTCACAGCCTGCCAGGTGCACAGGAAGCTGGGAGAGCACAGCCAGGACACTGACCCAGGCTGGCCAAAGGGATGTTCCCAACCACATAATGTCAGGCTCCATATATAACTGGAGAAGCTAGCTAGGAGTTTGGATCGCTGCTTGGAAACAGACTGGGCTTCAGGGGATTTTTTCCAAAGGTGGTGAGTGGTTACGTTTCTGTATCACTATTATTATTATTTTATTGTTATTCTTTGTTGTCTTATTAAACTGTCTCAAATGATGAGGGCTTTTTTTTTCCCATTCTCCTCCCCATTGCCTTGAGGTGGGGGAGGGCAAGAGCAGCTGCATGGTGCTTAGCTGCCAGTTGGCATTAAACCGTGACAAAGGGGACACAGCAGGAACAGCTGACCNGGGGATTTTTTCCAAAGGTGGTGAGTGGTTACGTTTCTGTATCACTATTATTATTATTTTATTGTTATTCTTTGTTGTCTTATTAAACTGTCTCAAATGATGAGGGCTTTTTTTTTCCCATTCTCCTCCCCATTGCCTTGAGGTGGGGGAGGGCAAGAGCAGCTGCATGGTGCTTAGCTGCCAGTTGGCATTAAACCGTGACAAAGGGGACACAGCAGGAACAGCTGACCCCAGCTGACCAAAGGGATATTCCACACCATATGATGTCACACTCAGCATATAGAGCTGGGGAAAGAAGAAGAGGGACACATTCAGAGTGATGGTGTTTGTCTTCCCAGGTAACTATTACGCGTGACGGAGCCCTGCTGTTCTGGGGATGGCTGAACCCCTGCCTGCTGTGGGCAGTGGTGAATCAATTCCTTGTTTTGCTTTGCTTGCACGAGGCTTTTGCTTTTGCTATTAAACTGTCTTTATCTCAAACTTTATCTCAAACTTGTCTCATGTTTTCTCACTTTCATCCTTCCAATTCTTCCCCCCATTACACCAGAGGGGAGTGAGTGAGTGGATGTGTTGTGCTTAGCTGCCTATTGGGTTTAAATCACAAAGTTAAATCAGAGAAATCACAGTATAATAGTCTGAATGCATTACCTTCCATAGAGCAATACTTTCTTCAGAAAGTGACAAATATTTGTGGTCGGGATTTTTTGATATTTGGAGAGACCCATTCTGCTTGGAAGATTAGAGAATAATAAAAGGAGAGATGTGAGATTCCTGTGGATGGAAGAGGATGGAAGACAGGAGAAAGAAACTCTCTACTAGAAGATCAAAACAAGACTTCAAACTGGAGTTGAATGACGAATAGAAACTAAAATATTAAGTGAAAATATTATCATAAAAAAATGTGTAAGATTGTTCAACCTTGAGAAGTTTGGGAGGATTTGTTGGGAAGCTGTTTATGTTAATAAACTGGTTAGGAAGAAAAAACAGACATTATATCATTGGTGGCTTTTCTGACTGGGAAAAGTGAAACCAGCAGAAGCTGACAGTGCTATGATAAGATCCTCTTAGAGTCCTTTCAGTGACCTCTACAAGATTAATTGCAGGGTTTGTGCTTCATTTAGGAAGGGAGAGGGGGGAATAATAACTTTTTCCGTAATCACTTAATCTATGTGTAAGTGTATTCAAAACATAGTGGATTAAAAAGCCCTTTGCAGCTAAGATGACCTGAAACTATTCTTTTACAATGAAGCATAAGTACCCTAAATTTAGAAAAGAGGACATTGAAGGTTTACCCTCTGAAGTAAGCAGTAGTTCCTAACACTTATTTAAAAGTGAATGGTCTTGATAGAAAAGCCAAGCCTTATGTTAATCAGCATATTGCTCATTCTGTGCAAGTCTGGCTCTGTTCCTCTGAGACAGAAGGACTTAATGCAAAATAAGTCCTCACCAATTTCCTTGCCCTCTTATGAATTCCCACTAGAATCCACTGAAGTAGCCTCTTGACAGTTCTTTTAAGTGAATCTTGATCTTGGGATCACTGAGTATCATTTAATGTTATTAGAGTATCTCTTCAGGCAAAGATATGCTTCCACATTGCAGATGTGATGTATTTTTTTTTAAACCCACTCCTGTGACACTCTCACACCCCAGTAGGAAACACTGCAACCCTGTATTTGCATTCCTACCTTCGGATTACCACTTCAGAGTTTTTATTCCAGCACCACTGTTTAGAGAATATTTTGGATAACACAATGGACAGCAAATGGTGAGCACTTAGAAAGCCAAACAAAGTGGAAAATTAAAAACTAGCTGCTTATTAGGTAGTGTATGTCCCCCCATTGGAGGACAGTCTGTGAGGTAGGAGCATAGGCAGAAAGTAGCCAGATAGTTCCCAGGGCTGTAAATAAAGTTTTCTCAAGTCAATAATGAAGGGATGAAAAAAAGAAAATTAAAAAAAAAAAAAGAAAGAGAAAAGGAAAGAAAGAAATAAAGAAATAAAGAAAGAAAGAAAGAAAGAAAGAAAGAAAGAAAGAAAGAAAGAAAGAAAGAAAGAAAGAA
>VWZZ01008053.1:117479-130867 GCA_013399095.1 Psophia crepitans
AAGGAAGGGAGGGCTGAAGGGAGGGCTGAAGGGAGGGCGGGCGGGAGGGCGGAAGGAAGGAAGGAAGGAAGGAAAAGACATTTATTCAAAATAAGTCATGGAAAGGAGGAGTTACAGTTAGTACTTCTGTGCTCACACAGTATCAAACCAGGAAATGAGACTGATCCAGTTTCACCTGTCCTTTGGTGATGTTGATATTAAGAGTCCATTATATGGTTGCTTGCATTTTAGGCTTGCCTTATGCCATTCTGAAGCAGGTAAACAACTCCAAAGCACTTGGACAAATGATTTACCACCAAGAATTAAGAAGTCTATTTTTTTTTCCGTTGTTGAAATGCAAGCTGAGCATTCCCAAAGAGAAGGAAAAAAAGGAAAAGGCTTTGGTTTGCCCCTTATTTTTAAGGGAGTTTTCTTCTGAAACAAAATATTAGATAGCCACAGGAACAACCAGTCCTGTGTGTTTTATTTGGATGTTGTTAAGTGTATGAAGACCTGGATATGCTGGTTTGTGAGTTTGGGGGTTTTTTTAATTTATTTGCATTTCTGTCTGATTCCTTCCCAGGATTGGTTTTTTCTTTGGTACCCTGTATATAGAAAGTCACAGTGGTGTCCTTTCCTTAAGTTCACACCATTCATTACTTTTGCAATAGGAAAAGGTTTCTTGTCCTGTCTGGAAACTATTAGCTCCTAAATTCATCTCTGGGACTCCTGTAGAGGCTGAGTTGCTTAATCTTTTTGCTTCGCTTGTTCAAGTTAACATGTGATGTATATACGTTCATATATTTTAAAGGTTCCCCTACTTGTTATTTCCTGATATTTCTTCTTTCTTTAACCAACATCTGATTATTTGAGAAGAAAGGATACTTACTCTTGGTGGGCTTGCTCAAACAAAGAAATGAAGTCCAACAGCTAGACAGTTATTATATTTCTGATGAAAAAATAACTGGATGGGCCAAAAGCAGTTTCCTTCTATATTCACGTGAACAAAGAAATTGTGAATTTCAATCCCTGGAAAACCAAAAACTGAAAGGAAAACCTCTGTCTGTTTTAGACTGCAGAGATAAAAAAGATGTCATCTCCTTGGAGGAAGGAGGGTTTGAAGGGAAATAAAACGGAAGAGAATTGTGGAAACATGGAGGTTTACATATGACTATAAAAAGTAGTGTATGTGTAATTAAAACAGCATTTCTGAGATCCAATAGTAGGAGAGACAATGAAAGATATTGGAGTCTACCCATGAAAGTTAAAGTCTACCAAATAATATAAACAAATATGTCTGTTAATATGCATGCAAGAAAGTGTTTGTTGCATCAAAGCAGTCATGAATATTCATTTGATTATCAGATGTTTTAAACTTGTAAATATTTAACTTACTAACTTGTTCTAGTTTCATGTTTTCATTTTCCATAAGCTGTTTGCTTTTCATTACTTGTTTTATGTTATAAAGCAGAAATTCCAGTGCCCCATCATGCAGTTCAAAAATACTGTGTAGAGTCCAAGTAATCAATTTATGAACAGTTTATGAGCAACACACAGAACAATTGCTCTTCTCATAAAGTTTGCGTGACAATGAACAAAACACATCATAAGCTTTAGGAGTAGCTTGTGCATAGAGTACTAAATAATTTAATTGCTGGATTCACTAGCACTATTTGACCAGTTTTAATTGCAAGGAATCTGTGTTTTGTTTGTGCAGGGAGAGAACCTATTTCACATATTTTCAGATCACAATGTTAAATAATGGTTGCCTTTTGTAGGTGGAGGATTGTTTCTTTTTTTTTTTTCCCTGGAGCATCCTGTATGGAAGAATAAAACCTCTTCACCAGTAGGACATACCTCAGTGTCCTACAAGGATAGGTTTTGTTTTGGTCTAAATGGGAAACATGCTGAAATTTATGACCTCAGCAAATGATGTGTGATGATACGTACTGCACAAAACAGGGCCAGTGGAAATAAATCTGTATCTGTCTACAGGCCAAGTCATAAAAGCATCTCACAGCACAAATAATATTTAAGATATTTAAAGGCTTATGAAGGAAGAAAAGTCATGGACTTTAGGTTATCTTATTCGTAAGAGGTTAAATTATGAAAAATGTACGTGTGTACCATAGGAAATGCCAGATGTGAGAGATGCCCTTCGTCACCCGGCTATATAATGATAGCCTTGCCTTGAAAAGCAGTGATATCTCTCACCAGAGAGGGTAGTCTGTATACCTCGGCACATGAACAACACCTGAGCAATATGGAATGTTTCTGTCAATGTACCCGGGAGAGCTTGAGGTTGAGTACAGACTGCAATACAGTCACTGGACATGTTTTTGTTGCATTCAGTTTTAGTGTGGACCTTGTGTGCAAATGTCAAATTACTCCTTGTCTAGGCTGTGCATGCTCCTCAGTAGTTTTCAAGGAGCCCCTGAGATCTCACTGTGGAGGCTCTTGCTCATCCACTTCTTGCAGAAAATTTCTTATATTCTCTTTTTTTCTGCACAGTGAATCCAGGTCTCTTATACACTGACCCGAAGAGAATTTTGCATCAGTGAGTGTTAACAGGCCTGAAAGTAGTGATGATGATGTGTTTGCATATAATTCAAAGAAAGCAGAACCATTGCTGGGAATTTCTTTCACCTTCTGAACATGCTACAATCCTTGATACAGCCTTGTTTAAATATACATTTTAAAATCATGTAAGTTCCAAAAATAGAGAAACGTGTAAACAGAAGTGTCAACCGGCACTTCTGGCTGTTGAAAGGACAGCTTGAATTGAATCGAGAGACTCTGAAAAGTATAAAGGTTGCCCGAGGAGGGAAATGTCAGAATGCATGTCACATGCCAGTGCAGCTTGCTGGTACTTGCAAGACCAATTTTTATCTCATGAGGGAATAAGCTAAAGAACAGAGTGACTCTGATGGAGGTCAGCATGAGATGAACACGTTCCCTGCGAAGTGGGTAGCAATATCAGTGAACCCACAGCCCTGCCTCTGAGTGTGTTATGGCCTTTAACGTGAGACAAAAGAAAATATGAATGACTGTTAACATTACAAGCATTTGAGAGTGCTTCCAGCTGAAAGGGTCTGAAACGAGTGTGGAAAAATCTGTCACCTGAGACATCATAGTTCCCATTGTTGTCAGGTACCAGTCAGCTAATGCATCAAGTAAGTAACCAAATTACCAAACCCGATGCACTCTTCAATCTACATTTATTGTCAAAGACATCTTATTTCTTTACTAATACACAAAATTACTGAAATGAGTTTACATTAGTTATGCAGGGTAACCACAACTCAGCCAGAATCATGAATCATATTAAATGAATATCATAGAGTCATAGAATGATAGAAGGAACCTTAAAGATCATCTTGTTCCAACACTCCTGCCATGGGCAGGGACACCCTCCACTAGACCAAGTTGCCCAAAGCTCCATCCAACCTGGCCTTGAACAGTTCCAGGGACAGGGCACCTACAATGTCTCTGGGCAACCTGTTCCAGTGTCTCACCAACCTCACAGTAAAGATTTCTTCCTTATATCTCATCTAAATCTGCCTCCTTTCAGCTTAACATTGTTGCCCCTTGCCTTATCACTGCATGCGCTTGTGAACAGCCCCTCTCCATCTTTCTTGTAGCCCCCTTTAGGTACTGGAAGGCGGCAATTAGGTCTCCCCAGAGCCTTCTCTTCTCCACACTGAAAATGCCCACCTGTCTCAGTCTGTCTTCACAGGAGAGATGCTCCAGCCCTCTGATCATCTTCATAGCCCTCTCCTGGACTCACTCCAACAGTTCCACGTCTTTCTTGTACTGGAGATGACATAGCAGATGCAGTACTCCAGGTGGGGTCTCACAGGAGCAGAGTACGATATGTATATAGCCCTCTTGCACTTTAATGTAAATGCAAGTTACTGAGTCAAATTGTCAGCTAGTGTAATTGACTTAGCTACCCTGAATCTATTTGATCTGCAATTATTTGCACAAGCCGAGTGTCTGGCTCACTGTATAGACACATGTGGTGTGGGCTAAAAAGCAGGTAGTAAGATTCTTGTCTGGTGATTTAACCATTGCTTTCTCATGGATCAGATTAAGGGTTTGTGGATCATTTGGGAAAATAAGTTCAAAACTTATTTTTATTAGCTTTTGTGCAAGCACCATAAAATCTTATTGCTGTAATGTTCATAAAAAGGACTTGAGCTAAACCTTATCAACTTTTCCATTGATCTCAATGGGTTTTGTAGCCTAAAGGGAAAGAACATAATCCTGCATGAAGGGAAAGAAATTCAAGTTTTGATTTTATACACCTAAAAATGGATGTAGTAACTTACTAGTTTATTTCATAAAAGTTTCTAAGAATTTAAAGGCTCTTTAATTTATCAGGTTTTATTTCTTTTCATCTGAGGGAAACAGTATTGCAAAATAAGATTTTATAGAATGTATGAGGATAACAAAACAGAACAATTATTTGAAATGCAATGCATTGTAATGGGATTTTTCATATATACTATCTGTTGTTGAATACCTGTTAGAAGTACTGAGAGATATATTTATTTAAAAAAAAAAAAAGAAATTGTATCATCGTTCTGCATCACTTCCATTCTATAGTAAAGAATAATCAAAAGAACTTTCTTTGATCATTTGTTTGTTCAGGCTATTATTGTAGTTTCAGCTCTGTGACACTATTATAGCTACAGAATGAATTCTAATATAGTTGTTAGGGCTATCAGTTCTAATCTTACAACCTCTTACATAATATATAGTTTTATAATTACTTACATTCAATACAGATAACATTTGTGTTTCACAACTTACACTGGTGGCTCATTCTGACTAAATAATTATTACATGTATTTTAGGTTGTCAGTTAACGTATGCTATCATAATCTTGTCCGTCATTTAAAAATGGAGCAAGTGCAGCTTTTGTACCTGTGCTAGTAACTGTGAGTGAAAGTTTTTCAATATTATTTCATTGTCTATGCTTAGGAATTGTTTTACTCATAAGCATAACAGCAAATTCTTGCTAATAACTCCAGATAAGGACTGTTAATACTGGCGTAAAAACTTTGACCAGAAGCAAATGAAATTTATTTCTTTGACAGAAAACAGGATTACAGGGAAGCTGACTGGAGCTACAATACAAAGCAGGAATATAAGGATGTGAGGAACAAGTTTAGTGTGCAAACATGCAAAATTAGTACTGAAACATTAAATATTAGATTCCTTTTATAAAGGTAAATAGAAGCAAGGGTTAAGCATGTAGACATTACGTGCAGGTCATATATTTCCTCTAGGCCATTTCCCTCCCCACTCAATAAAGGGAGGAGAAAGGAGAGGAGCGGAGAGGAGAGGAGAGGAGAGGAGAGGAGAGGATAAGATTTAATATTACAGAGATGCAGGGAAGATGCTAAGGATTGCATAGGATACATTAGCCTTCTGCATCCACTCATGAGACATAAACTCGAGTCTTCCCCGAAGGACTGGTACATGAATTTGGAAGGCACAAGTGGATCCATTTTAAAAGACTGTGGTAGTGCTAACATTCATCTTTCAAGTGATTTGGTGGGCAGGAGTGCATACATTGGAAACAAATATCTTGATTTTAGTTCCTCTTCCAGCTAAAGAATTTCAGACCTATCCATCAGTTAGGATCTTTTGGATAGTCAGGGCATCCATTATTCCAACAAAGGAATATGAGGTACAGTACAGCAGAAATAGCAAGACTTGTAAACCAAAACCAAAATTTTGTAACTGTCTGTGTTACAGTGTCTGGGGCATTAATGTAGGAAGACTTCAGGTGCCTGTTTTCAGGATTACCTGTATCTCTTGCTTATTTTTTGGGAGGAAGTGTTGGTTTGGGGATTTTTTTATAGATAAATTTTATTTTAACTTATTTCTTTTTTCAAAAGAAATGCATAAAAAATACTGAAAAGAGGGACTAGAGCCCTCGCATCTGAATGGTTGAAGCTCTAGTCATTTCAGTACACAGTTACGTTCCCTCCTTCACTTTAATATTAGCTGTGGTTTTACTCTAAGGCTGAGATTCAACACAAGTCTTGACAAGTAGCTCCTAACCAGAAATGCCTAAAACCTAGTGATTATATCTCTCTCCTCTCGTATATGAGTGAACTACAAGGGAAACAAGTTTCGGTTGTTGGTTTTTTTGTTCTTGTTTTGTTGTTTTTTTTTCCCCCTCCAGTTCTTAGAAGTCCTCAAATCTTCATTTTCCACTTTGTCAGTGAGAGATACAACTGCCAGCCTTCTGGAGGAAAAGGAAGAGGGTATCTGTTTCTATCATATTTTATAAAGACCTTGCTCTAGTTCATTAGTCTTGCTTAGATGAAAGCAACTGGATTTTTGATGTTGTGTATTTGAACTGTTGCATTATCAATGCATGTAACTGAATTAGCCTGTACTATTCTTGGTATGGGACTAGGTGGACATTACTGAAATTTAAGCCAAAGAGCAGAGAAAAGTACTGAGTTTTACAGGAGAGTTAAGTGCATGTTTGTTTGTTTATTTGCTTTGTACTACCAGTGCGAATGTATTCCCAAAATTTTTGTTTCTGGCCCTTAAATGGTTTTTTGGGACGAATCCTCAATGGATAATAGCTGGGCTGGTATTTAAAGAGTAGTGTCCTCTGGGGTATCTTTTTGCATCTTCTCTCAAACAGATTTTTTGACCCTGAAAAAGAGATTGGGGGGAGGCTTATATCTGTACTATAAAGGAAGAAAAAAGCATTATATATACACACATACACACACACACTCTCTCTCTTTAATATAAAGGAATTTTAAAACTATTTTTGCCCTGACATTTGAGATAGATTTTTAAGTTGTGGGTTTTTTAAATTATTTTCTTTGTTTCTCTTTTTATTTTGGTTCAGCTGAGATATCCATTTCCTACATGTATTTACAACCAGATATTGGATTTTCTTAGCATAAGCAAACAAATTGCAAATGTTTCAATCTATTAAAAATTTACATTGATCTATTTTTGAATCTTAGTTTGATTGTACAGTGCCCAGAGGGAGCCACAAAAATGTCCTTAAATGACCTAAAATAGTATTTCTATTCATAAAATTGTCACAGCTTTACAGTCCAGTATCTCATATCTCTGCAGGCTAAAACTGTGTGCAAGTCTCAAGGGGACAATCTTCTTCCCAGTGGAACAAAATGGTTCACTATGGCCTTGCAGAACAAAAGATATAAAACTTATATGTACCTTAAGAAAACAAACAAACCAGCAAAGAAGTGAAGGCTAGCTATCACAAAAATTAGATATTAATTTTACTTACGCTAATTTTGAAGCAGATTCATGTGTAATGGGAAGACAAGAGATTGCTTTTTGACACAGAATGGAAGTTCACATGACAATATGATCACTCTTCTATAAACAACCCATTTGAAGTTGTTAAGGTATCTGACTATAAGAAAAATCCTATCAAGCTAAGATAATGGGTCGTTACAGCTGCCAGAAGTGTATGCAAGATACACTGATATGTCACAACACATATAAAAGAATCAGGGATGCCATCTGCATGTGGGTGGTGTATATCAGTCCAGTTTCTGGGATATCTCTACATAGACAATAGGAGACATAATATTATTTGGAAAAAACCAATATGTATTTATCTCATTCCTCTTCCTCCTCCACTTCTCAGAGAGAAATAGCATAGAATTCACACCTTCTCTTTCACAGTAAATTTCATCATAACATTAAGGCACTCTGACTCCTGCTTTTGTTTCCCACAAATGCCTTCATCTTGAGCCAGCAACTACTTTGCATATAGTGGGGTTCTTTTCGTTCTGACTCTACATACTTCTCTTTACATTTTTACATAAAAATAGTATTGTTTTATTTCACACTGCATTCAGGTATCTTCTCACAGGTGTTTTAAACCCTCTTCCACTTCCAAGCTTTATTTGAACTCCTTGTATCAGTCCTTCCTACTACCTGGATCTCAGACACTGAATGAAGGCAGACCTGGAAGCTTTCAGAAGTCTTAGTGGTAACCAAACAAAATCAAGTACCAGAACTAAGACGAAAGAGGAAAAAAAAAAAAAAAAGAATAGAAAAAAGAAAAAAACCTGAACAGAACAAAACAAAAAAAACCCCAAACCCACAAAAAAAAAAAAACCCACAAAAAAGCCAAAGCCAAAAAACCCCAGACAAATAAACAAGCAAACAAACAAAACCCCCAACAGATAAACAAGACACTCAAAGTAGTTTGAGGGAGTAGTTCAAAAACTAAAAAAAAAAATCAAATTTTTACGTAAATCAGGCATAATTCAAAAGATATGAAAAAACGATTCACTAAGTAACGAGTGGGTGCCAGTAGGAAAGAAGACAGCTGGAAGGTAACTTAATTTCTGACAAGCATCCGTTCGCTGGAAAACAAGATAATGTTTTTAATATTTTCAGCTAATTCCAGCAGAGGAGTTTAAGTATGACTCCGTGGTACATCAAGAATACAAAACAAGAGAGGATTTTAATCTGGGGAAAAAAAAAAAGAACAAATTAAAATATGTCAAGTCTCAAGAAAAAAAGAAAGTAAAAAATGAATGGATCTTAAATATATTTGAGACTAGTTAACAACCAGTTAGAAAATTAGTCCTTGAGAAAATCTTTCTGATGAGGGTTAGCTTGACTACCCTGAAAATTGTGCATTAGCTGTCATAGAGCTCTAAGGAATCAAAACTCTTAAGACAGCAAGATACACTGGGTTCAAAAAACAGCACATATGGTGGTACATTTCAGTTACATCTGTGAATTAAAAAGACCACATCACAATCTAAGCGCTTGCACATGGTTATTTATCTCATCAAATTATTAACATGGACGTCAGTACCATTATGACCTGCGATGAACTAGCAGTGTCCCACGGGTGATTTCATTTGTGGTAGACAACCTGGATGCTGCCACACAAAGTAACTGTTCAGACTTGAATCACACCATGCTATTGACCTGAAGGAGTATCCAATGGTCTCTGGCCTGTTTTATCTGCTAGTATAGGTGCAGTATATTTCTGATACATAACACAGCATAAGACAATGATCCATTTCCAATCTAGCAATAGGGCAAGAACCATAAAAAAGATAATAAGAACTGTGGAAAAGGAGGAAGCTCCACTGAAATCCCATAGAATTAGTGGACATCATTGCATCAGAAGATAAAGAGTTTATCTGAGTAAAAATAGGAATCTTATTTAATGAATTATTTTTACTATTAGACAAAGGTCCACAAGCTGGTCTTTATCAGGAATTTTTGTAGCAGCATTGAAATAAAAATAGTAAATGAAGGCAAGCGACTGGGTAAAATACATTACTTAGAATAAGTTTATCTCCACTATAGGTGTATATAAACTATATTTGGAATATGTATCAAAACGCATAATGAAACAATTTGCAATTCTATCTCAGCAAAAGATTCTGCACCTGGAGGTTCAGATATCCAACATAAGTAAGGAAAAGTTTGAAAATATTTTCTGGGGCCTCAGGAGTCTTTCAAAAGAGTGCAGAACAAAGCTGAGTTCATGACCAAGGAGGCTCTTTTGCCTCTAATGGACAGCCTAGAAAAGCAATGTGTCTCTGAGAATCTTAGATGCAATGGGCTACGAAAGAAAGTGGGGAGGGAAAGGGAAGAAAAAAAGACTCCTCTGAGCTGTGATAATGACAGATGGTGCTTTACTGGGACAGCAAGGGGGTGAAAAGGAAAGAAAAAAAAAACAAACCAGTACTGGTGATACACAATACCATACAACTCAGACCACAGGCTCAGACCTGTTCCAAAGCTGGACCATCCTGGAGCCTTGCCGCCTGGAGAAGTACTGCCCCTTCCCGACCAGCCCCCCCTCTATGTTGAGCATGACATCACATGGTATGGAATACTTCCCCTGGCCAGTTTGGGTCACCTGTTCTGGCTCTGTCTCATCCCAGCTTCCAGTGAAATCAGCTCTACTCTAGTCAAACCTAGAACACAAGTCAATAAAAAAAATAATTAATTGAGGTGTTGATAGAAACATTTTAATAATAAATGCCACAGTGAAATGTATGTCTAATCAAAGTCCCCCAAAATCTAGTGTCCAGTAGTTTCAAAATGTTCAGTAATTTTGAGATGCTGGTGTTAACAGAAAATTTACAGAAGGTAACTGAAACAGTCCTAACTTCATTAAGGTCCCATCTTCTGCAGAGAGTTTTGAAACCTCAGAGGCTACTAGTTAACTTTCTTCCAGCTCCCATTTTGTATTTTCCAGACTGACAGTTGTTCATGTTCACAAGCTATGATTAGGCAGAAGGTCAGGAATCATGAGGAGCTCAGCTCTTCCCAGCCCAGAAGGCAGAACAAGGGGATTTTTTTCCTGTGCCCAAGTAATCTAACATTTTGCACAGTAGTTTGTTTTGATTTGGGAACTGTATACTTAGTCTCAGAGGTCAACTGTGTTGCTTATTTCCTTTTTTTTAGACAGGTGTGTCCAATAATCCGCTTTGGCGTGTCCAATAATCCCCTTTGGTTATCTGAGCTCTGCCTTTTATGAAACTGTCTTCTGTCACAGAGAGATAAGTTATGGTTGATGCCTTAAGCTACAGAAGGCCAAAATATGTTTTGTTGAATCTGCAGGGCACTAGCAGAAGAGCAGTGCCTGTAGCCATTACTGCTTTCCATCTGTCCTGTCTTCTTGGTATGTTTGTGAGTCATGTTGAAGTCTCAGAAGTGCTTGGTGTCTTCAGTCAGTTGAAGAAAGTGCTGTTTGGTGTCCAGATGTTACTTTTTTTTTTATTGGAGGAAACTCAGCTAGCTGATCCTCTTAGTATGATTGAGTGGTATATCTTTCTGTTGAGACAGAAGTTAAAGGGGCAATCAAATGGAGAAAGAAAAAAAAAAACCAAACCCTGGAAAAGAAAAACCCCAATGACCTTTATAAGATACATTAAAACTAAGCTAATTTTCACAAGGACTGTTTATCTCATTTACTGAGAAAATTATTTTAATATAAGTCAATCTCTAATTTTGCTGCTTTTTGTTTCCTCTTTTTCATACATCAATATCTAAACCTTCTTTTCTCAGACAAACCTGCTGCTTCTTGTTACTATTGCTTCAAGCATCAGTTTGTTTTGTTTCATTTAGAAACTATGTTTTTGTTGATATTATGCCATTGGCAATTAAAGACAAATTTTGCAAATTTGAAAATGTCATCATAGATATTTCTCAATGTATTCCTTTACTTACAGACAGGACATTCATTTATTCATGTGATTTAAATACACACACACACACACAGAGACACACAGAATTCCTTCACTGAGATAGTTTTAGAAAAATGTATGAATAGGTAGGCATATTATGTAATTCATTTTCAGTGTTACCTACATGAAAGAGAACATTCTTTTTCTGCCTGTCACTCAATTATTCAAACTTATTAAGAAGTTTATTAGAGAGGTATAATGCTGGTCTTCTCCAAATCCTTACTATAACAGCTTAATTTAATGATGCAGTATAGTTTTTTACAGAAAGACAGTACTCTTCAGTCTTCTTCACTGGCATGATAAGGAATTTGAATGCTGAAAAATTCATGGGTTTGATTGGATGTGGGGGAGGGAGGGTGACTGAGTTTTTATCAACATTTTTGCACACAGCTATGTAAGTTGTTTAAGGTTTCAATGTGACTCTGGTTTGTAAAGGTAAACACATTTGTAAAGGCACAGAGCATTGGAGACATCTTCCTTCCTAACATATGTGGCTTTTTGATAATGTTCTCCCTGCTGGATATCTTACAGAAAGTAAATACATGTAATAAGTAAATACTTATATACTCTCTTCAGTACTGAAGAACAATTTAAAGAATGCATTTATACTTCTGTTCAAGTATTTTCTTTATTCGTTCTCCATATGAGCTAGGAGTCTTCACTCTCCTTATAGGGAAAAAAACAAAACAGTCATTTCCAGAGTACAAGTAATTTCTAACTAACATTTAAAAGACCTTAGATAAATCACTTTTTTCCTCTGAATGAAAAGACTAAATTTCTGACTCAGACATAAACCTGACTGGACATGTTCCTGAGTGATGTGCTCTAGGTGCTCCTGCCTTGGCAGGGAGGTTGGAGTAGATGATCTTTCGAGGTCCCTTCCAACCTCTACGATTCTGTGATATCTATGCTGTGGCCATCTATAAGTTAGGCAAAATTAATTCTACTTCAAATTTTAAAAAACTCACAGAAAATGTACACCATCAAAGTTAGGGTGATCAGTTACTAGAATTGACAACTACAGCTTCTAATTTCTTTCTTTTGTTAAGACTAAAGTAATGTGTAGACTTTGTCATAAATCAGCCAGAGACGAAAATGATTAATTACTATCAACTTTGTCTAACAGTGATCTGCAAATATTCAGCTGCATGGTTCTGAGATTCATGAAGTTAAGAAGAGATAAATTTGGTATAGCATTTTGATCAGTACTGTGTTTGCACAGATTTTGGAGCTTTTTCTAGTTGCCATGTAAAATATCAAGGGAAAAGTGTCTGTGTAATTTTCTAAGTGGCTGTACACTGAATATTACTTTACAGGTAAGTCCTTCACATCATATCATATCTTGCCTTATTTTCAGTTTAGGAGGTGGTTGGTTTTTTTTCCTTAACACTTCTGGTAACTATTTTCCACAATCATATGTAAGGATTGTATTACACAAGTCATAGTAAGATTCTTGGTTATCTTTTTATGATTCATAATAAGTATGAAAAAGATACCCTTTGGAACATTTATGACTGAGGCACAGGTATTTGTAAATTGCACTAAGCTCTGTCTATCATTCCAAATATGTTTCACCTGGACTATTTTTAAACCTGGAAGTCATGTCCTTCATTTATCCAGCACTCTGATATTTTTTATTTTTGGTGTTGGGTTTTGGGTTTTTTTCTTATAGTACAAAGAAAGCAAGCTTTATTTTTCCAGATAGGGAAGTACATCTTAAAAAGTGTTCAGCACTAAGATAAACACAGCATTAAGACCTCAGGCTCCTATTTCATCTGTGATATGTTGCAGACTTATAAATATAAAAAGACTTTATTGGACAAATCACAGCATAGAACCATTCTCCTTTTTTCACAGAATCACAGAATCACAAGGGTTGGAAGGGACCTCGAAAGATTATCTAGTCCAACCCCCCCTGCCAAGGCAGGGTGTACTGGGTCAGGCTGAGCTGAAGTTAATTTCCCCGTAGCAGCCCTCACAGTGCTGTGCATTGGTAGCAGCAAGGGGTTGATAACACACCAGTGTTTTGGCTACTGCCGAGCAGTGCCGGCACACATCAAGGCTGTGTCTCCAACCCTTCTTCCACCCCCTCAGCAGTAGGCTGGGGGTGGGCAAGATCCTGGGAGGGGACACAGCCAGGGCAGCTGACCCAGACTGGCCAAA
>VWZZ01008053.1:131016-142403 GCA_013399095.1 Psophia crepitans
GAGAATAATCTTTTGTTTTTCCTTTGCTTCGCTACCGCGTGCGGCCTTGCTTTTCGCTATATTAAAACTGCCTTTATCCAAACCCACAATTTTGGAGTCATCTTTTTCCATCTTATCTTTTCCCTCTCCCCTCTCTGCCCTGCTGAGGAGGGGAGTGATAGAGCGGCTTAGTGGACACCTGGCGTTTAGCCAAGGTGAAACCACTACACAGGGCCACCTAGAGCACATCACTCAGGAACACGTCCAGTCGGGTTTTGAATGTCTCCAGAGAAGGAGACTCCACAACCTCTCTGGGCAGCCTGTTCCAGTGCTCTGTCACCCTCATGGTGAAAAAGTTTTTCCTTACATTAACCCGGAACCTCCTATGCTCCAATTTGCACCCGTTGCCCCTTGTCCTATCGTTTAATGAGACCGAGAAGAGCTGTACTTTAGTGCAATAGCTGACACACAAGAAATAAGTATGGATCAGTACAAGACTTGATACTTATAAAATATGGAACCAAAGACATGCTTTACTGTTAGATCAGAATTTCCTTCTGTAGAAGCACAATAACACAGCATCATTGTCAGAGTACTTTAGAAAAGCTACAATGTTCATAGAATCATGGAATCATAGAATCATAAGATCATAGAATGGTTTGGGTTGGAAAGGACCTCAAAGATCATGTAGTTCCAAACTCCCTTCCATGGGCAGGGACATCCTCCACTAGATCAGGCTGCTCAAAGCCCCATCCAGCCTAGCCTCGAACACTTTCAGGGATGGGATCTCCACAGCTTCTCTGGGCAACCTGTTTCAGTGCCTCACCACCCTCACAGGAAAGAATTTCTTTTTAATGTCCAATCTAAATCCCCCCTCTTTTAGTTTATACCCATTACCCCTTGTCCTGTACACCCACTACACTCCCTAAGAAAGAGCCCCTCACCAGCTTTCCTGTAGGTCCCTTTTAGGTGTTGAAAGGCCATGATTAAGTCTCCCCCAAGCCTTCTCTTCTCTAGGCTGCAAAACCCAAACTCCCTCAGCCTGTCCTCATAGCAGAGGTGCTACAGCCCTCTGATTCACTTTGAGGCCCTCCTCTGGACTTGCTCCAGCAGCTCCATGTTGCTCCTATACTGAGGACTCCAGAGTTGAACGCAGTACTCCACCTGGAGTCTCACAAGAGCTGAGAAGAGGGGGAGAATCACCTCCCTCCACCTGCTGGCCACACTGTTTTTGATGCAGCCCAGGACACAGTTGGCTTTCTGGGCTGCCAGCACACATTGCCGGCTCATGTTCAGTTTTTCATCAACCAGCACCCCCAAGTCCTTCTCCCCAGGGCTGCTCTCAATCCATTCTCCACCCAGCCTGTAACTGTACTTGGGATTGCACCGACCCACATGCAGGACCTTGCACTTGGCCTTGTTGAACTTCATGTAGTTTGCACGGACCCACCTCTCTAGCCTGTCAAGGTCTCTCTGGATGACATCCCTTCCCTCCAGCGTGTTGACTGCAGCACACAGTTTGGTGTCATCGGCAAACTTGCTAAGGGTGCACTCGATCCCACTGTCCATGTCGCTGACAAAGATGTTAAACAGTGCTGGTCCCAGTACCTCCTATGCTCCAGTTTGCACCCATTTCTCCTTGTCCTATTACTTAATGACATCGAGAAGAGCCTGACTCCATCTTCCCGACACTCACCCTTAACATATTTATAAACATTGATGAGGTCACCCCTCAGTCTCCTCTTCTCCAAGCTAAAGAGACCCAGCTCCCTCAGCCTTATCCTCATAAGGGAGATGTTCCACTCCCTTGATCATCTTAGTGGCTCTGTGCTGGACTCTCTCGAGCAGTTCCCTGTCCTTCTTGAACTGAGGGGCACAGAACTGGACACAATACACCAGATGCAGCCTCACCATTCATCCCCCAGTCTGTATTAATACTGAGGACTATCTTGACCCATATTGCAGAAACTTGCACTTGGCCTTGTTGAACTTCATGATGTTCACATGGGTCCACTCATCAAGCCTGTCAAGGTCCCTCTGTATGCCATTGCTTCCTTTAAGAGAATCAGCCATACAGTTCAACTTGGTGTCATCTGAAAGCTTGTGGTCCCACTGTCTATGTAATTAATAAAAGTATTGAACAGTACTAGTCCCAGTATGGACCCCTGAGGGATAATGGTTATTTAGAAGTAGAACACATTTCTGCACTCTTATCCTGAATTTCTATTTCTTCTGAATATCTTAGAAAGAGGATAGATTTATAACACTGTTCTAGAAATATCCACATTATCACCAAGTGACCAGGTATGTCTACATGTCATAACACCATGGCAGAGAAAATAGCTTTGTCTCAGAAGCCTGTTGCAACAGGAATAATTAGCTCAGGTGTATTTGTCTTTTGGTGTTTCTGGTTTTCTTCCAGTTCTACAATTAACAAATCTAGACCTAGTTTGTGCATTTGTGGACAATACTCTCTTGTATAGTGCTGAGAACACCATAGATTCCACTAAATGTAATGTATTTTATTAAGAATTTTTCGTACATGAAAACTTATATGCTCATCTTGTCCAGCATATGCCAGAAAATCTAATGGGTTTTTTGGTTTATAAAGCTGTATGGCATTCAGGAATGTATAAGAAACAGAAAAATTAAAAGTAAAATCTTCCTTTTTAATGGCTGCTAGAAGACTTTTCTGATTTGTCTTTGTTTTGTTCCCTTCCGCAGGCAGAAGAATTACTGAAATAGTAAGGGCCTCAGTAAATGTAGCAGCTCTGGCAAGTTGGTGTCTCTTATAATTTTTCATGATGACAGCTTGTAATGACATACCCTGTTATGTTGCCAACTTTCATTAGTGTAAGCTAGCAGAACGTTAGTACTGTCATTTTCTTAAGCTGCCCTGTTTTTACTATGGCATGGCATTACATCCTTGTTTTAAATCAAACATCTGCTCTTTGTGCCTACAACCAAGCTGAAGAATGCTGGTTGTATAGTATAGTAAGCAAAACGCAATATTTTGCAATTTATCCAGATAAAGAAGTTGATGATGTGTAAAGGATATCTTCTTTTCAGCTTTAACACCTGTATTAAATCTTTTTTCCAACATTTGAAACTACTCTATTTTATAGAATACTTAATTGTTTTAATAAATAATGAATTTGTTAAGACGTGTGAAAAGAAAATGTTCATTAGACTACATTGTAATACAAATTTTTATTTGAATTTAGTCATATTGCTCTTTTACTTTAATTGATAAAATTCTGATAAAAATAACTATAACCTGGTTCTCATTAATGTCTGAGTATCTCATTAACTTGTAGGAAATAAGAGAAGTAAAACATGGATTTTTTTTAAACTAAGTTATAATCTTAAAATGAAGTGATTCATTCTTAGGAAATCAAATGCATCTTCAGTGATTTTATGAAGGAATTACCAGTTAATCTCCTTCTCCCTAGAATATTGTGATCTGCCTAGAACTACCAAGGGTATGTTTCCTATTCATGTATGGGTAAGAAGAACACTATCTGAACTGGTTAAGAAAAAAGAACACAAAAATCTTTTAATGCAAAAATTATTGATTACAATTTTTTAAAGATTTCCAGCAAGACTGTTCTCCATATTAATAGTAATTTTAAAACTTCTTAATGTTTGGAACAGGTAAAATGTTAGAGAAATAATATATTTTTTAGAAAAGGTTTGATTTTGTTTTAAAGCAGTGAGCTCAGTTTTTAAGATCATGTCCACGTTTCAAATTTAGTATTTTCACCAAAATAAAAAAAGAAATATGATGTGTAACGTATGTACCTTCACAAACAAAACAATACACTATGATTTATTTGGTAGCTACACAATCAAGAAAATGTGTTTCTGGATGAAAATGGTGAAATGATGTTGAACTTGAAGGAGGTCTAAGCAGTTGGCAGTATAAGATCTGTACAGCAACATTGGGAAGCTGTTAACTAAAGCTGAATTGCTGAAATGTGAACTTATATACATGTGGAAAAAGAACAGTTTCAATAGATTTTTTTAGTAGGATGGCTTTTTGATAGGCAGTGCTCTTAACATACAAGTCTGGAAACTAAAAGACCCAAATTTAAGACTTTATTTTGAATGTAAGACTTGCCTTACCATTCCATAATCTACAGACTATTTGCAGAATATTGGAATGGGAGGAATTTGAGATAAAGATTTCTGGAAAAAAATAAATTCCATGTCATTGTTTTGTAAAAAGATTTTTTCACTTCTCTTCAGACCCGATACAAGACAGAGGTCAGTGGACAAAATGACATTTGGATCCAAAGAAAATTCAAAAAGGGCCCATTTCAGACCCTAGTTGAGGTCTAGCAACTCATCACATTGCACCTTTTCTCTATGATATTTTTTCTCATTGAGGGAAGAGAATCATAGGATCATAGAATCATACAATATCTCAACTTGGAAGGGACCCATAAGGATCATCAAATCCGACTTCCTACTCCTACCGGGACTACCTGAAACTAAACCGTATAACAGAATCATTGAATCATAGAATGGTTAGGATTGGAAGGGACGTCAAATATCATCCAGTTCCAACCCCCCTCCACTAGACCAGGTTGCCCAAAGCCTCATCCAACCTGGCCTTGAACACTTCCAGGGATGGGGCCTCTACAGCTTCTCTGGGCAACCTGTGCCAGTGCCTCACCACCCTCACAGTAAAGAATTTCTTCCTAACGTTCAATCTAAATCTCCCCTCTTTTAGTTTAATCCTGTCCCCCTTGTCCTATCAGTACACACCCTGTTAAACAGTCCCTCTCCAGCTTGTTATTCTACAACAGTATGATCTTTATCTTGTCAAGTATGGGAGGGAATAACAGACTTCAATTTCTCTAACTGTGATGCTATGTTTTTTTCCTAATCTGCCATTTGGTGAAGACGATGTATTAATTTATGCTGATTTAGTCTGATGATGCTTTCTGTGTAGTCTTTTTATAAAAGTGTTGAATAAATGAAGGTGAAAAATTTATTTCTCAGTCACAGATTGTGGCTGAGTTACTGTTCAGTGAACTAAAGGCAAGAGCAGGAGACTGGCAGCATTCCATCCCCAAGCTAAGATGGTACTGAAGTGTATTTCCTTCCCATTTGTGTCTCACTCATTCACTGATAACAGCAGAGATTCCAAGCTTGCAAAAATAGCAGGAAACTGGAAAAAAAGGGAGCTAAAAGTTGTAATGACTACCATTTTGAACTAAACAGATCTGAAAACATTTGAAATACTAATAAGAAGGCTTTGAAAGATATCAAAATAAAACAAGAAAATAAGGTATTACTAAGAAAAGACACACAGAATGGGACATACCAAGAAAACTCTACAGTGTGAAAAGAAAGACCATTGGACTAAATTAAAATGAATATAACTCTATTTAGAGTGCTTTGACTAAAGTCTCCACATGTAACTCACACAATAAAGTCCACTTGATTTTTATTCTAGAAGCTTCAGTTCTCCTAGAAGCTCTTATGGAGCTCTTTCTTTCCATATCACTATCCCATATATAAACACACATATACTAAAAATAAATAAATTATTTTTAAAAGTGGACCCAAGACCAAGGAGGAAAAAATTTCCACCATCAGCATCATATTCATCGTAATGCCTTCTTCCCCTCTGTCTTCAACATCAGTGTTGGGCTCTGCTCCACCTGGATACATACAAGCCCATGGGGCCCGATGGGATTCATACCAGGGAGCTCAGAGAGCTGACAGATGTCATTGCAAGACCTCTCAATTATTTTTCAGCAGTCTTGGGAGTCTGGAGAGGTCCCAGTACACTGGAAGCTGGCAAATGTTGTTCCAATTTTTAAGAAGTGCAAGAAAGACGATTCTGGAAATTACAAGCCTTTCAGTCTCACTTTAGTGCCTGGTAAAATTATGGAGAAAATTATGCTGAGATTTACTGAAAAACACCTGAAGGACTATACAGTCATTGGTCACAGACAACATGGGTTTATGAGTGGAAGGCTCTGTTTAAAATATTTAGTTTCCTTTCATGACAAGGTCACCTATCTAGTTTACCAAGGGATGCTGGTTGATGTTTTTTTTTTTGGATTTCAGTAAAACTTTTGGTACTACCTCACAGCATCCTTCTGGACAAAATGTCCAGCATACAGTTTGACAAAAACATCATGTGATGGGTGAGCTACTGGCTGACTGGCTGAGCCCAAAGAGTTGTGGTAAATGGGGTTAAATCAAGCTGGCAACCAGTGAGTAGTAAGGTTCCCCAGGGTTCTATTTTAGAGCCAGTTCTTTTTAAGATTTTCATAAACAACTTGGCTGTAGGACTAGAAGGTGTTCTGAGCAAGTCTGTGGATGACACCAAATTGGGAGGGGCTGTTCATTCCATTGAGGGTGGAGAGGCCTTGCAGAGAGATCTGGACAGATTAGAGAACTGGGTAATCACCAAACACAAAGTTTAACATGAGCAAGTGCCAGATTCTGCACCTGGGAAGGGGCAACCATGGCTATACATACAGACTGGGGGATGAAATGTTGGAGGGCAGCTGTGCTGAGAGGGACTTGGGAGTCTTGGTCAACAGCAAGTTGAACATGAGTCAACAGTGTGCCCAGGCTGCCAGGAAGACCAACTGTATCCTGGGGTGCATCAAGCACGGCATTGCCTGCCGATCTAGGGACGTGATTGTCCCACTCTACACTGCACTAGTGCGACCTCACCTTGAGCACTGTGTGCAGGTTTGGGTGCCACAGTACAAGAAAGACATAAAACTATTGAGAGTGTCCAACGGAGGGCAACAAAAATGATGAACGGTCTAGAGGGGAAGATGTATGAGGACAGGTTGAAGTCCCTTGGTTTGTTCAGCCTGGAGAAGAGGAGACCAAGGGGAGACCCCATCACAGCCTACAGCTTCCTCACGAGGGGGAGTGAAAGGGCAGGTGCTGATCTCCTCCCTCTGGTGACCAGTGATAGAACCCGAGGGAACGGCATGGAACTGCAATGCAGGAGGTTTAGGCTGGAGATCAGGAAAAGGTTCTTCACTGAGAGGGTGGTGGGGCACTGGAACAGGCTCCCCAGGGCAGTGGTCACAGCACCGAGCTTGGCTGAGTTCAAGAAGTGTCTGGCCAATGCTCTCAGTCATCTGCTCTGATTGGTCTGGTCCCGTGTGGAGCCAGGAGCTGGACTCGATGATCCTTATGGGTCCCTTCCAACTCAGGATATTCTATGATTCTAAGAATGGAAGGAGAATTTTATTAGTGGAGATGCAGGAGCTATTAGTTCCATATCACCCCTTTTTTCACTAAGTTGTCCTATCTACACAATAAGGATCCTGTCTCACTCCATTCTTTACACTATAGTATAGTTTATAGTTTATATATATATATTTCTTCCGTATATATTTCTATAGAATATTTTAAGGTTTCTTGAATCAGTTTACAGAAAGCAACAACTTACCGCCCTTACCAAACCAGTAGAGAAGATCAAATTAATCATCTCACAGTCAGCGTTTTGATTTCTAGGTTGCTGAGCTGTATGTTAAAACCAAAGTTAAAAGGGATTCTATGGGAGATGGAATGGTTTATGAAAGATGGCGTTTCTTTTCCATTCATATGCTAAATATTTTCCACATACATGTCTGTGTATATCAGAATTAAAATGGGAAAATATTCTTTGAGAATGCAAGATAATGGGATTTGCTTTAAATCAGTTCTTTTTAAAGTCACTACCTGTATTTCAATTCACAGATCAAAAGGATAAGAATTAAGAAGTCTTCTGTCCCTTACCAATCATTCACCAGTTGAGTTACTCTGATATTTGTTGTTGTGCAACTTTTAGCCTGAGGAAATATTGTTGCCCTGTGCAGCAGTCACAAAAGCAGATGCTGGATTTGGTTAGGTGGCATGCATCCAAAGAAACTTAAATGCAAAACAAAAATTATTTCTGGCGTATTGCCAGGTGGTTTCACTTTTCCATCTGCTGGAGAGATTTTAATTCGCAATAACTTTTTAAAAATGTTTTCGGGGCTTTGCAGTCATATTTCTTTTTAAATGCTTGCTTGACTGGCAGGCAGATTTCATTTTGGCAGCTCTCTGAGGGTAGATCACCTTCTCACAGTATTGTTGGGACTCCCTACAAACACAATTGAGAAGTATTTTGGGTGAGTGTCTAATGAACCTGACTGACATGTATGATAAACATGGCCAGAGGTTCAAGGCCACTGTTGGAAGAAAAAGTAGCAGAAGCTTCCTCTTTTGAGGAAGGATTACACTTGTAAGTTCAACAATAATATGGAGTCTTTCCAGACAGCTTGACCTGAGTGAAAATGTTATGCCTGGAAAAATATTCAAGAAACAAAGAAAAAAAGAATTTGCTTTCTAATTAAAACTATAAATCAAAGAAAAACCTTCTAGAAGCTGAATTTTCAGAACTAGTGATTGTTTACGAAAAAAAAAAAAAGACTGTTCAGTATCTCAGTGTTTCTTTTAAACATAAGCATAGAAAGAGAGCAACAAATCCTCAGAACTTTATGCTCAATGTCTCCAAAGGACCCTGTCACACAAGCTGTTTGGCAGCATTCTTGATGGTCGTTAAAACTGACCATGTTAGTAAGAAATATGTTAAATAAACAAGTACATAAATACATAAATAAAATAAAATCCCTATTAAATCAAGATAAAAGAAAAAAACAAACCAAAACAAAGCAAAAAAAAACAACCCTGAGATGTCATTTGAGAATTCTATTTGCATGAGTTAGGTGCCATCTGTGAGCAGCTGTTGTTGTCTGCAGTTACTCATGTGTCTTTTGCCATAATCCCAGAACCCTGTATTTCCGTACATCTATACTCAGACCTTCTAGGATGAATTTAGTCTCTTAAAACACTTTTGTGAGTTAAATTTATCAGCAAAGACTCACCTAGATTTATAGAATATAGAGTAATAAATACACTAACATGCTCCTTCCAAAAAGAAATTTGTGTATGGATAACTGATTTAAAAACTCCCATGGGTTTTTACTTCCTTTAGATTCCTTTGAAACCTTTCTGCTTTCACTCCAACCCCTTCTTCATGTGGTCCCATGACCACTTCTTTAGTGTCATTTAGGTAAGTTTTTATAACCCGTGTCTATAAGGCAGGACCTAATGATACACAATGTTGGAAAAAAAGAAGGCATTCCTACAGGAAATAGAACTAAAGGTTATTTAACTATCAGGTGAATTATCTAGGTCCTAGAGTTGTGATGAATTCTCCCTCCCTTTCAATAGAATTGGATGCTTTCTAAAGAAAGGCCACTATATCTTTCTTGCCAGCTGATGACATTCTCTGTCCTAGATTTTAGAAAGAAGGTAAAATACGGTGGATTTTTTTAACTTGATTTGCATTGGTGCAAATGTATATGAACGAGCTGAAAAGAAAACTGCCTACTCTGATACAGAGGAGCCTCACTTTTCTTTAGGATGCATAGCCTGCAGTCCCCTCTCACTCCTTAGTGTGGGCTTGCGTAAGGCAGTGTGATGACACTGTAGAAGTGGTGATCCTCACCTAAAATCCAGAAAGGTTGTGCAAACCGCAGTGACAGGATGCCCTCCTGCCTCATTAACAATTATTCACTGCAGGAGTCTCACCTATACTTACACACAACAGAGAGAAGAGAGAGCTTTTTAAGTACTTCAGTGGCAGTGGGCAGTACAACATGATAATAGCTTGCTTTCATGCTAGAAGGTCTTTGAAAAGGCCTGAGTTTGTGATTTCTGTAATGATACTGTTAGAATTGAAGTTAACCACTGTGTAACTGCGAGAACTGAAAAGTAGTACAGGACAAAAATGCATTTTATACTGGTAGATATATAATGGACCCATCAGATTCTGTTTGCTTTCCCTCAGTAATGTGGAATTTAGCCCTACTGCACAATTCAATGTCATTCTCGTGTACTAATCTGTCTCATAAAGACAGATTGGCTTTGCAAGTTGTAATGTTTGTTTCTCTTAAATCTGATAAAGTATCTGCACAGGAAGATTTCTTTACTTCTGCCACATACATGAAGACAAAAATACATGAAAGTTTTCTTCCTACCCTGCCACAAGAGACCATTTGTCCTTCAAAATATCTCAGAGGAATAGTCATAAGAAAATGCAAGTGCCTGATATGTCTTAAGCAGTACTATACATTGCTAAATACTTCCCTTGCCAATTCATTAGAGAAGCTCTTAATGTTACTGAAATAAGGACAGCTCTTCACAGTTATGATTTTTCTGTCTCCTCCTTTTGTTCCCTCTGGGATTGGTACTCTTCCAATTTACTGCCAGCTGGAACATTCTTGACTGCCATTTCTACCGCCTTTGTAATGCCTTGAATGATTTCCCATCTATTTTTTCTAAAGGGTTAACTAATAACATCAATTTGCTCTAAGGACACGAATGCTTAGATTTCTTGAATATGCATGGTCTTTTTAATCATCTATTGCAGGGATCACAATGACAATGTCAACAGTTTCACATCCAACAGATAACTAAACTCTTTCATTTGCTCTTCTACCTTGTAAAATCAGTGAAAGGTGAACAGGTGATGACAGACTCACAGAATCATATTATACTGGTTTTGGCTGAGATAGTTAATTTTCTTCATAGTAGCTTGCATGGTGCTATTTGGATTTGTGAACAAAAGAGCACTGATAATACACAGATGTTTTAGCAATTGCTGAGCAGTGCTTGCACAGGGTCAAGGCCTTTTCTGCTTCTCATACTACCCCACCAGTGAGTAAACTGGGAATACAAAAGAAGCTGGGAGGGGACACAGCTGGGACAGCTGACCCCAACTGACCAAAGGGATACCATTTGACGTCATGCTCAGTAATAAAAGCTGGGGGAAGAAGAAGTAGAGAGGGGACATTTGAGGTTATGGCACTTGTCTTCCTGAGTAACTGTTAACATGTGATGGAGCCCTGCTTTCCTGGGGATGACTGAACACCTGCCTGCCGATGGAAAGTGGTGAATGAATTCCTTGTCTTGCTTTCCTTGCATGTGCAGCTTTTCCTTTAACTATTACACCATCTTTATCTCAACCCACATGTTTTCTTGCTTTTGCCTTTGTTATGGTTTAACCCCATCCAATAAATAAGTCAGCATGGTTTTACCAAGGGGAAGTCATGCTTGACCAATCTGATAGCCTTTTATGAGGATGTAACCAGGTGCATGGATGATGGAAGGGCAGTGGATGTGGTCTATCTTGGCTTCAGTAAGGCATTTGACACCATCTCCCATGGCATACACCTGAGAAGGTGTGGCCTGGATGATCGGGTAGTGAGGTGGATTGTGCACTGGTTGGAAGGTAGAAGTCAGAGGGTTGTGGTCAATGGGGCAGAATCTAGTTGGAGGCCTGTGACTAGTGGAGTCCCTCAGGGGTCAGTGCTGGGACCGGTGCTGTTCAA
>VWZZ01008053.1:150414-179292 GCA_013399095.1 Psophia crepitans
CAGCAGGTTTGCTGACAGGACTTGTGACCCCACGGGGGACCCTTGCTGGAACAGTCTGTTCCTGAAGATCTGCACCTGATGAAAGAGACCCACCCTGGAACAGTTGTTGAAGGACTGTAGCCCATGGGAAGGACTCATATTGGAGAAGTTCGTGGAGGACTGTCTCCTGTGGAAGGGACCCCATGCTGGAACAGGGGAAGGGTCCTCCCCCTGAGGAGGAAGAAGTGACTGAAACAAAGTGTAATCAACTGACCATAATCCTCATCCTCGTCCTCCTCTGCCACTGGCGGGGAGCAGGCAGAGATTAGGAGAGAAGTGAAGAAGGGAGGGTTGAAGGGGGGGGTTTTAAGATTTCATTTTATTTCTCACTCCTCTGCTCTGTGTTTCTTGGTAATAAATCAGATTAATTTCTCTCTAAGTCTTGTCTGTTCTGGCTGGGATGACAATTGGTGAACAACCTCTCCCTGTCCTTATCTCAATCCATGAGCCATTTATTACACCTTTTGTCCCCTGTCTTGTTAAGGAGGGCAGTGCTACAGCTTTGGTGGGCACTTGGACGCCAGCCAGGGTCTACCCACCACAGGGGTAGTCAATGTGCGGCTTAGTTGACGGCTGGAGTTAAACCATGACAGTTGGGTAAAAAACTGGCTGGATGACCAAGCCCAAAGAATAATGTTGAATAGAGTTAAACCCAGTTGACAGCCAGTCACAAGTGGTGTTTCCCCAGGGATCAGTACTGTTTAATATCTTTACCAGTGATCTGGATGAGGGAATTGAGTGCACCCGCAGTAAGTTTGCAGATGACACCAAGTTGGGTGAGAGAGTTGATCTGCTTGATAGTAGAAAGGGTATACAGAGGGATCTGGGCAAGCTGGATTGATGGGCCAAGGCTAGCTGTATGAGGGTCAACAAGGCCGAGCACCAGGTCCTGCACTTGGGTCACAACAACCCCAGACAATGCTACAGGCTTGGGGAAGAGTGGCTAGAAAGCTGCCTGGCAGAGACCTGAGGGTGTTGGTTGGCAGCTGGCTGAACATGAGCCAGCAGTGTGCCCACGTGGCCAAGGCGGCCAACAGCATCCTGGCTTGTGTCAGAAAACGTGTGGCCAGTAGGACTAGGGAAGTGATAGTTCCCCTTTACTCAGCTCTGGTGAGGCTGCACCTCGAGTACTGTGTCACTGAGACACTGAGGTGCTGAAGCATGTCCAGAGAACAGCAACGAAGCTGGTGAAGGGTCTGGAGCACAAGCCTTATGAGGAGCACTTGAGGGACCTGGGGTTGTTTAGTTTGGAGAAAAGGAAGCTGAAGGGAGACCTTATCGCTCTCTACAGCTACCTGAAAGGAGGTTGTACTGAGGTGGGTGTTGGTCTCTTCTCCCAAGTAACAAGTTGTAGGACAAGAGGAAATGGCCTCAAGTTGTACCTGATGAGGTTTAGATGGGATATTAGGAAAAAATTCTTCAAAATGGTTGTCAATCATTGGAACAAGCTTTCCAGTGAAGGGGTTGAGTCACCATCCCTGGAGGTATATATAATGAGTGTAGATGTGGTGCTTAGTGATATGGTTTAGTGGTGGACTTGGCACTGCTAGGTTAATGGTTGGACTTGATGATCTTAAAGGTCTTTTCCAACTTCAGTGATTCTATGATTCTGTTTTGACCCTGTGTTCTATATGCTGGCATATACAGAGCTAACAGAAGTGATGCAAAGCTGGTAAAAGATCTCTACCTTATTTGGGGTGGCAGGTGAAGATCATGTAGAATGCCCTGGGGCATTGCTAAAAGCACTAGTTTTGCCATTGAAGCAACTGAGTTTATACCAACATGCTGAAAGCTAAATGTTAAATGGCTTAATTTCAAACTAATTCCCACTTCTAACATAGAATAATTGTAGCCTTCCTTTCTTAAGTTTAATTTATTTCCTTATTCAGATCCCAAATTTTGGTATTAGTCTTTAATTATTCTCTGATGTTTGCTGTTACTTTATAAATTACAAAAAATTGTCTCTTTTTTTTCTGTTTTAGTGTGATTCATGGTATACATGTTCTTGAGTACATATAGCTATTAAGCATGCAGACACATACACATAAAGTATCACACTGGTGCCTTTCCTGTTTGGTGCTATTCGGTGTTCATCATAGTTACTATAAAATACTTATGGCAATAAAGTTATACATTAAATTTGTGTTTCCTGTATGCCATGTGCTTTTTTTACAGTCTTAATTCATGAATCTAAACTTGAACTCATACCCTCTAGAGGCACTTCTCTCTTAAGGACACATGTAATTCCAAGTTTTCAGAATGAAGTCTGAACTCCTGAAAGCAAAAACAGAACTCTCAGCTGTGACAGTTAATTGAAATATCATCAATGACTCTAACCCTACTTTAAAGCTACAGAGAACTCTTATAGTTGCTGGTTTGTATTTAAGCAAAAAAAAGCAACAGTTGGGGTCAGCTATTAATTCTGGGGTTTTGCATTGTTTTTTAACATGTGGTTCATTCTAAAACAGAGCTGAAAACATTCCTACTAGCTAAATGTGGAAGCTTTTTTAGAGTCGTGTCATGGTTTTTTTCGACTAAGTATAGCTGGGTAAAAAGATGACAAGCTTTTGGGCATGCAAGCCCTTCTTTAAGTTTAAAATAGAAACAGCAGTCTTCAAGCTAAATACTGGGTAAGAAATTGCTCTGGGTTTAACTTCATTATGTTAATCATTTAGACAAATTGAAGAAAAGGCATCTAGCACTGTTGGAGCTGAGGGAGATGTGGGTGAGATTCCCAGCTCTTACAGGAAGGAAAAAAGCAGTTAATTATTACTTTTGGTGTAGTGAAGAGGAGGATGAAGGCTGGGCAAAATCAGTATGCTATCAAACTGGTATCTCTACTGAGTCTGAAGTTTTTAGTAAGATGTAGAACTATAATTTAGTTCACAGGCTTGTCTGTTTAGAATACTGTGTACAACACCTTTGAATCAGGATTTGGAGGGCAGAGGGTGAGGTGTCCTAGCTGTAATTGTTTGAAATTCCTCTCTACTCTTTGATTTGCTTGATTTCAACACCAGAGATACCATAAAGGCGTTTGGCACATTGAATTAAGTGTGAAATAAGGACATGTATGTGTGGGATCTGTGGGTTTTGTTCTACTTTTGATGTGGGCGAGTTGAAGGAGTAGGCAGTGGAAAAGGGTGTGAGAGAACACCCCTTGAGAAAGCAACAGAAATTAAGAACTACAGAAGGACAAGATTTCCTTAGGTGATACTGAGTCATACAGGTCAGTCAGACTACTCGAGGAAGCTGTACTTCTTGGGTCTGCTTCTAGGATTTCAGAATATGGGTTAAAAGTGTATAACAACCTGTGGCTGAGTTTTTTTACAGTCTGAACATAGTCTAAATTTTAAGCGAAATGGAGAGTTCAGACTAACCTTTAAGGTCTGTGGTAAGCACAACTGAAGTTTTATAACCCCCCAAAAATATATCATTACCCTGCATCCCACTGTCAGTTTGCTAGTCCCTCCTCTTCCATCACATGAAGCATAAACTACTTCAGAAGCTGCTGTGATCTTTTACTCACTTTAAAAAGATGATGGATAGGTCCATTTGCTCCATTGCACTAGTTTCTATCACCTTCATCTTCCAAACAGGCACATTAATGTGTTTAGGTTTTTTGTGCTGTCCTTTTCTGACCTCAGGGCTCAATGGAGGCTCACAAGTATGTTTTTGCCACCACCAGGAAGCTACCAGAAGCCCTCTGCAGCGGTTCATCACTTATCATTGTTGTGATGGCTATGCTGATGGTTAAGTTATCTTCATCCCTGAGGGTGTTTAAGGAAAGGTTAGATATGGTACTTAGGGACGTGGTTTAGTGGGTAATAGGTGGTGGGGGGATGGTTGGACTAGATGATCCTTGAGGTCACTTCCAACCTTAATGATTCTATTCTATTCTATTCTATTCTATTCTATTCTATTCTATTCTATTCTATTCTATTCTATTCTATTCTATTCATATGCTATTGTGCAGATTAGTATTGTGTAAGCTTTTTTTAACTCTGTACCTTCTCCTTTTCTTGCTATCACATGTCCTTTGTTGAAGTTTAAAATAAATTTGAGAAATCTAGCTATTCTTTTCCAATTTCAGGCTGATCAGTCCTGGTCATATATACTAAAATAGATTTTGATTCTCATGGTTAGACATTGTGGGAAATAATCGGAATGATGCTATTACTGGAAGTTGCTGACACATAAACCTTAGGAGTTTTTTTTTCTGATTTGCTCCAAGATTTTTTGCCACTGAAAGTACCCCTGAGGACTTAATAAGAAAGTTACAAAATATATGTCATAGGACACCTGTAAAATATGTGTAGCAATATTAAAACTTTCACATAATTGTGTATGCATATTTAAGTTTTCTAAAGTCTGTAGTTATTTGTGCCTAATAAGCAAATGCATCAAAGTCCTAAAAGATCACCTACTACGTATGTAACAGTTAGTTTGATAGACTTTCTAGTGGAGACAAGATGAGGAGAAAGAGGAAACCCTCAATCTTGAAGAAAATGATCTGTTTCTTTTGTAACATGTCCCATCCAAAACATAGAATACCAGAGCAAATTCATACCAAAATAATACCTGAGTGTCGACGGTACTCCAGTTAGTGATTTTTTATTCCTAATGAGTAATTTCTAATGTTTGATGTACATAAATATGAATAAAGTTTTCACATGTCAGTCATCAGTTGAGATGCTTGATAACATTGCTGGCTTAATACATAACAGAATGGAACTGATTTGTCAAAATGAATTGGTGTATTTTGAGAGGCAGTGGGGTAGAAATTTTAATCTGCTAAAATGGAAAGTATCATTTGCTGCCCACTTGAAATTACTGTGGTGTGTAAGGACTAGTGAATCATGATAAACCAATGAATACTGCTTAATTATTTAATGTTAATTGTGGAATTATGCAGAGATTGGAAATAATACCTTTGCTAGTTTCTCCTGAATAAAGCCAAAAAAACCTCAGCTCTCTTCATTAGTGTCTCAGCCATAGCTGTTCATTGGTAGTGCAGAAAAAAGGCACAAAAATGTTTCCAGCTTTCTTTAATTCCCATCTACTCTGCAAATAAGCACCATACATTCTTTGCTTTACCAAAATAGTGACAATTAGTCTTGTCATACAGAACTGTGTAACACTGTTGATTTTGTATTGTGCGGTTGGAAATTACAAAAAAATAAGAGCATTCACCTGTTTCAAAAGCACCAGACCACACCATGAACATTTGATGTAGCCTTTTGTTCTCTGTTGCGCTTTCTGAAAGGGGAAAAATTATCTTGGAAATATGCTGAATAGTTCTAAATAATTTAGGTAGCTACAAATTGGAAAGCATGCCAGATAACAAGCAAAGCTCACAGGACTTTTTTCCTAACACTTCAATAGGTAAATTGTGTTAGGAAGTGGTGAGTAACTGCTGATGTTGTCAGAGCTGGAACAGGAACTATCTTCACAATAGCAGTACCCAATTCAATCATCCATCTAAGTATCCTCTTGTAGCCACACAAAGCACGCCATTTTGATCCTGGAAGCAGGTTTGACATCTGGAGTATGCTAAGAACAAGAGATTTATTTTATAATTTATTTAGACTACAGCTTGCAGTGATCAAGCACAGGGCTGCCCAGCAGGAACTCCCCTAAAGCTCCAGTCACCCAAGATGTGTATCCTATCCTCTTATCCTGTGTCTTGAACATCCTTTTTCTGCCCTTGTATTTCCCTTTCTCTGTTCAAGTCTCCTCCAAATAAACAACCTGCCTCCAGTTACATTTTCCCCATTGGTCTCAATTTTGCTGCATCTGTACTCGGTCTTGGCGGTTCTGATCATCTCTGCTTCTCATGATGTCACAGATGGGGTTATCAAGGCACTGCTGGCCTTGCACTATTCTGCTACCCAGAAGGTCCCAGTGCTTCCCTTCTGCTGTCTGAGACGTTTGACTGTTTTGCATATGCTTCTTCATTAGCCACCTGTGCAATCTCTCATCTCCTTATGCTGTTATTGCTCATGTCCAGCAATTTCTCATGTCATGTCTAGTGGTTTTTCTGCAGCTCTAACAAATTCAAACTGCGTTGCAGGAGATACATAGTGTTTACAGTAAATGGAGAACAAGTGATTAGGGAATTAGTAAAACTCATTCACCTCATTCACTCATAACACTGGAAGCTGTTTGTCCTTATGTGAGCTTTAAAATTGCTCACACATTTTGAGATGGTTAAAATAAAAATAAAACCAAATTCATAATTGGTCACAGTTGCGTTGTTGACGCTTTATGTGATTTACACTGTCGAAGTCACTTCATTCTCTCTTATCCCTGTAGCTCTCTTCATTCCACAAAAGCATTGAGCTTTTGTCTGAAGTGTAACTGAGATAGCTATCAGTCTGTTACTGCTGATACCTTCTTTGCCAATCTTTGTGAACATGAAGAAACCGTCAGCTGTCAGATCAGATCAGTGACAGAATATCGTGGTTTTTTCTTCTATTATTACTTAACATTTCAGTTTGATGTGGCCTTCTTTCTATAATCCTGCACACAGATGAGTTACTATGTTTTTATTGTTATTTATGTGACTTTTCCAAAAGCTGTATGACATCACAGGTTGTTCATGACAAACACCATTGCCATCTACAGAAAAATTAAATACAAAATATGCCTAGCGTAAAATGGAATTACTGTGAAAGTTATTATTAGGAAAAAGAAAACACTTATCTAACGTTTTTTATAACATAATAGTGAGAAATATTTTTTGAAAGCTGCTTAGTCCTGTGTTCAATCACTTTGCTAAGGTTTTCTACAGGACTTAGCCCAAAGAAGAATATCTATTCAGGAAATGTTGGAGAATGTTGCTAGCAAGCCATCTTTACTGTTAATATGGCAGTGAGATACTGAATATTAAAAATGACAATAATCTAAGACAGTGATGTTTTTTGCTCGGGTATCCAGCGATTAGAAGTATTGATTGCTCCGAAAATCCTGAAGCTCAGTTTTTTGAGTTGTATGCTTCATGAAGACAACTCCTAAGAAGTGCTCAGAACTTTTCCAAAGAAAACCAACTTTTTTTGGAGTGGTTTTGGGGGTTCGTAAAAGTGTGGTTTATACAATGAGCAGGGTTCTCCAGGTTTCAAAGATAAAAAGGTGGTGTAAAATAAGGCATATTTTCTGAGAATTAATTATACTCAAATTAAATATGCAAAGAAACATTTTTATTATGTAAAGGATTTCCAATGTAAAATGAAAAGTTATTTGTCTATAATCCAAAATATTAAGTGATGTTGTAGGCAGTTCTCTTAAAAACACGGAAATACACAATGTTCAGCACTTTGTATAAAGCTATTATAATATAATTCTGTATTGGACATTACATATTGCAATTTACAAACACATACACTTATATGTATACTTACTATATTATATTACATAGCATTACATTACATTCACATAATATTACTGGAGGAATGAGAGCAAAACTATTGACATCCATCTATTTGCTAGAACTATAGATAGGATCCTGAAAACCTGAAAGCTATGAAACTGGCCCTATAACTTTATGAGAAGTTCCAATTGCCTAACTGCAGCTTCTGAAGACAATCTATCCCATGAAATACAATTTTCTAAACCTGAGTGCCCTTGGAAGTAGCAATTACTGGAGTGGAATGAGAATCAGCTGATAAAGCAGTAGAAGATGCAGGGAAACAGAAAGAGCGGTTGGTACAAAATTTTTTATTTTAAGCTACATGTGAGTTTGGGTATTGAATGAGAGTGGAAGCTGGCTGATGTCCAGATGTATCTACAGTTTATGCTATTCAGTGGTCTTTTGATCACACAATGAAGGTGGAGATTTCCTTAAACTCAAGATTTATGCCACAGAGGTTGCTGAAGGAGTTATTGACACAACTTTGTATTATCTGTGAGATAATGGCCCCATCAGACTAGAATATGTCATTTGAGTGACACAGTTTAGTAGTAACAGAGCAGAGACATAATTTTTCCATCAGAACAATGAGAAATGGGAAAAGGGCACCAAATCCAGTATGGCTTGGAAGTTAATATCTAGATGATGGAAACAGATATCCAAAAAGACTGAATGTTTTCTGTTGCCATCATCAAAGTGGATGACAGTGGAGCTAATAAACACAGTAACCTCAACAGATGGTCCTGTTATACAAATTCAATTTCTCCATTTGCTGTAGAAGCTAAACAACATGTGAACAGTGCAAGTATCAAAGTAACATAAAGAATTAAATAAATTCCTATACCTAACCTGAGCCACAATTTGCAATCTCATTTTTGGTTGGGTTTTTTTGTTTTGTTTTGTTTTGTTTTTGGTGTTTTTTTTGGTTTTTTTTTGTGGATTGTTTTGTTTATAGTTGATGTGTTTTGGTGTTTTGTTGTTGGAGTTTTTTGAGGTTTGGGGGTTTTGTGTTTGGTTGGGGTTTTGTTTTGTTTTGTGAGGGTTTTTTCAGGGGTGTCTGTGTGTTAATTTTGTTTTTAAATATTGTCATGTTTAACAGATCAACTACAAGAGGCTGCTTACCCTTATGAATAAATCAATATAATGTTTAAGAGAGGTGTAGCAAAGAATTCATAATTATGAGGTCATAAAAAGCATTCTGCAGCCTCACCTCCCTTAAAGTACAAGTTTGACAAAATAAAGTGACTTAAGTAATCAGGAAGCTGATTACCAAAATCAATTAAAACACTACTTAATTTGTTTCCCAGCAGCTAGCCTTGGCTTTAGATTTCAATTAGTATTTTCTTTCCATTCTTCTGTTGCTACAGCAGAAAGTATTGGCAGAGGACATAGCTTATTTTATTTGCTTTTCTCGTGTTTTAACAAAATGTGGGGTTCTGGCATTACAGCAGATTTCAAGTGGTGAAATAAACCAGACTTTTCTTGCACCATCGTTAAAGATCTTTCTGGATATCTCATGGAGTGTCTTCAAGGCTGGCTACGCAATCAGTCTTCAGACTCCCCAGAGAACTCTTTATCTATTCTCTGATTTATCTCAAACGTACAGAACAACATAATGCCAAAAATTTGGAGAAAAAAAATGTCATTATGCTTCTGCTGTCTTGCCATAGTCTGAATTCCATACATCTAACTGTCTCAAAACAACAGCTTACTGATGTACATTAACAAAAAGCTAAGCAAAACTTGTCAAGATATGGTTTAATACATTGTGAACGTAAAGTGTTTCTAATTTTGTCTGCTACAGGGGAAGCTGGAAGAAACAATATTAACATGGATTAGGATAAGGTTGAACAGTAGGAACTAAAAATAGATATAGCAAATGTTAGAAGTAGTTTGTTTCTAAACAGCAGTGCTGAGGATCTACAGTTCCCGTTTTGTGTTATGAAAACAATGTATGTCCAAACTCTTTGAAAATCAACCCCTTTCAGGATTCTGAATTCAAGTTGTCAATTTCTAGAGTCATGGGAGAACTCAAGTGCTGGTTACACTGACATCAGTAGTTCCCAGCACTGTATCTTTACATTAGAACCATAAGAACAAGTCCAAAACATGGTCCAAAACAAGATTCAAGATTCACCAACAGAAGAGGCTGAATTGTAACAAACCAAATAAAACAAACAAACAAACAAACAAACAAACAAAACCCAAACCAAAGCCCCCTCCCCCAAAAAAACTCAAATCAAAACCAAAACAGTAGTGGATCCTGTATTATTAAAAAGTATTTACAGGACTCACTTCTCAATCTCATGAGTTCCACTTGTTACTTCTTAAAATATTTGGCAAACCCATAGCATTTCAATGCTAGCTGTTCTCAAAAGGAAAATTCCACTTTGCAAAATTTTTCAATGAGTTTTGGGAAGTATGATAGATATATTCAAACTATTAGAAAGTCCAGTCACATCCAGAAGAGGTCACAAAGTAAATTTGTTGGAAATTCTGCAATGGCTATTTCAGATTTCATATTGATGGTGTTGACATAATCAACACAGTAAGTTACACTGCGGTGTGGAAGCATCTCAGAAACACTCTACCATATCTCAAGAGCAGCTCTTGATATCTGAAACAGGGTTCAGGGAAGAGACAGGTAAATTAACTTTCCTTTTGCTGTAGAAGGAGATTCTTTGAGCTAATTTACCTCAGAATGAGTTATAACTTTGTCACAATCTGGAAACACATGATTAAAAGAGAGATGAGACATATCTAGGTGAGATATTTGCTTATCTGAAACAGAAAACCTGACCAGTAAACAGGTTAGTGTTTAAACTTAGTGCTGAATATCTTTAAAACCCAAGAAATCAAGTAATGAATGCATTTTCTCAGGCAGAGAGACAGTCTAAGGAAGCTTCGTTTGCCCTGGAAATATTTGGAAATGCTAGTTCTGTGCTGGATTGTAGACTGAGAAGCACAAGATTGTCCTCAGCAGTTTTTCATGGGGGTAATGCTTGATAAACTGATATTGATAGAGTTCCAAGTAAGAGCTGTTCTACTCAAGCAGTTTAATAATGATCAAAGCAGCTTTTAGATTTATTAATGACGTGTAATTAGTTGGAAATCAGTGACATATATAATCAGCATCAATATCAACAATACAAGAGATAAACCATGACATTATACACTTAAAATCAAGCAGTTAAAATGCTAGCATTAAGGAATCCATGCCACTATGAAACTAAAGTTGTGCTATACTGAAGGATATGATAGAGGTCTTGAATATTTAATTGATACTGAAATAGAGGCAAAAGGAAATAAACATTAGGTAGAAGATACTCTCAGTCTAGCTTACATGCCTGACTTGCCCTAAAATTATAGGTACTTTGTTAAAAAAAAACAAGTGTTCGTATTTCTAACTAGTCAGTGGAAAAAGAGTAGTGCTATTAAAAGCCTTTACAGAGGGATACAAGCCAGCGAATGTAGGCCTTCAGATAAAGTAGACAGCCCTTTGGACGTCTTTAAAGTCACCCAATTCTTTCTGTATTGAACATGTGATACTAAAGCTGCTCGATATGTAAGTAATTGTAGGCTAAAACCTGAACATCTAAGTGACAGTGTAGATCATGCTCAATACTCTTTAACAGTGACATCAATTCCAGTCAAACTACTTATTACATAAGATCATCAGGATAGCCTTTTAGATTCTATTCCTGGTTGTTCTTTCTTAGATTTTATTTTTCCTGAGAGTAGGGGAAGAATTGCTAACAAATAGAAGAATATACATAAACAGGAATTAATTTTTTATAGTACCATGATCAATTTCTATATCCAATAGAAGTAGATGATCACTGCAGTGCTTTTTAGTCTTGTAAATCTATAAACTAACATACCTTTAGGGAAAGCCACAATAGCTATAAGGTTAAGGGCATGAATAGATGATTTGTATGACTGATACCTCATTTTTATGATAATAGGTTTAGATACACATGCACATATGCAATGGACAGTGGCATCCATTAGAAAATCTCCTTTTATATCTTACATCTCTATTTCTTTGTCTGTAAAGAAATTCCTGAAATGCCTAATAGAAAAATAAACATATACTCTTTCTTAGCATGCCAATTTCTTACATATTTTTGTCAAATACATATGCTCATACCAATAGAAGGATTATTCAAAACCAGCCCCTCAAAATCCAACCTAAATAATATAAAATATAATTTCAGTTCCAAATGATAGTTTCTATTGCATATACTTGGTATTCAGCAATAAAATTTGCGCTATTGAATAGCACCTTCATTTTACCTATAAAGCTGCTCTATATTGTTTAAGACTTTCATATTTCCATATTTGGATAAACATTTAAATTTGGTTAAGATATAAAATGAGTTTACACAATTTAAGTAGAATATAGATATATAAATAACAGAACAGTCCAAATATTTCTTACAAAATACAGGTATGCAATGTTCACAAGAAAAAACACCAAGTTTTGAGGTTTGGTGGGTTTTTTTTCACATAAGGTTATTGCACATGCTAAGAAGCATGTGAGCATGACTCTTGTTCAGTGACATTTGGAATTCAAAAAATAGGGTTAGCCTGGACACATATGGAGAAAGAGGCCTTCATGTGACCTGTCATCAGCAGCAAGCTTTTGTTGCCTTAATGTGGTGCTGCCTGAGCTTGAGTGTGAACCTCCCCTCCAGAAAGGCAGAGCTATCACATGTCATAACCACCAGGAGTTTACCTCACGTGCTCTGGGTTTTCTCAAACAACACTGGGTAACTATACAAGCCTGCATTGGGATTTATTGGCTCTATGAGGTCAGCCTTGGCGTACACCAGTGCCCTCAACCATCCACAGTGGCAATAGGTGCTTATTTTTTGGGTACTGATTTGCTTCCTTGGCTTTTACCACAGCCTGTGAGAGGAAAACAAAATAACATTTCTGGAGGTGATTTTGCTTATTCAAAAATAGAATTCTAAATTGAATCAAATTAATTGTACCCTGTTGTGATCTATTTTTCTCCTTAAAAGGTTATGTCTGAATAAGGATATGAATCTAGTGTATATAGAGGTACCTATGCCGGTGAAATTTAAAATTATGTGAGACAATTGCTACTGTACATAATTGTGTACCAAGTGGTCCATATCTGTAATATTTTCAGAACATGCATATCACAAGCAGTACTGAGGTTCATTTAAAAGATTAGCTTTGGCATTGTTAAGCTTATTTGAAAATGCACATAGAGGTATCTTTGCTTAAAAGTTCTTATAAGAGCTTAGCCAGAAAAAATGTGAAGCCAGGATTCTTTTCAAACCAAATGGAGGTGGAGGAGAAATTAGAAGATTTTACCACCAAACTGAAAAATAGAGGCAGGAGGATAAAGACAAACAATCTCATTTTCCTGTTTGTCCTGGTTTCAGCTGAGAGTTAATTTTCTTCATAGCAGCCAGTACGGGGCTGTGTTTTGGGTTTGTGCTGGAAGCAGCACTGATACTGCAGGGATGTTTTTGCTGTTGCTGAGTGATGCTTATACAGAGCCAAGGCCTTTGCTGCTTCTCACACTGCCCCGCCGGCAGGATGGCTGGGGGTGCGTGGGGAGTTGGGAGGGGACAGGCAGGACAGTTGACCCCAACTGACCAAAGGGACATTCCATACCATATGACGTCATGCTCGGTTTATAAGGGGCTTGGGGGAAAGAAGAAGGGGAGGCAGCGGCATTCGGAGTGATGGCGTTTGTCTTCCCAAGTAACCATTACGCGTGACGGAGCCCTGCTGCCCTGGGGATGGCTGAACCCCTGCCTGCCGTGGGAAGTGGGGAATGAATTCCTTGTTTTGCTTTGCTTGTGCATGTGGCTTTTGCTTCACCGATTAAACTCTTGTATCTGAACCCACAAGTTTTCTCACTTTCACTCTTCTGATTCTCTCCTCCTTTCTGATGAGGGGGACTGAGTGAGCGTCTGCGTGGTGCTCAGCCACCAGCTGGGGTAAAACCACAACACTGTTGAAGGTGGACAAGAATGTATGTCTTAGTGGAAGATGAAGAAGAAAAAAAGAAAAGAAACAGTTTTCACTGTGTTACCTCATTCTTAGGTTTGGATTTGAAAAACTTACAATCAAGAAATGCCTAGGTTTAAGGTTTCTCATCATCTAGATGATGTTGAACCTTTTGCACTATGCAAAGAATATTTTCTGCTGCTTTTTTTGAAAGAAAAGGTTGGGCTAGTCATCTGTTGCTATAGATACATCTTAGTCACATAAATGTAGGAAGCCTGAAGATTCCTAACCACTCAAAGATGTTTTGTTCAGGCTGTATTGGACTACCAAAGTCTTCATGACAGTCAGAATTTCAGATGCATGCTTCTTTTACTTTCAATGTTTCCTATTTTTCCATTTGTCTATTCACTTAGGAGAATTAGACATATAATTCATTATTGTTAATTCTACCCTTAAAAAAATATAGCATCAATTATTAAATTTGCTATGGACAAGTTCAAAATACTTTTTGTGTGCCCTGCTTTCCTTTGACTTCAGCTCTCAAAGGCAATTTTACCCAACTCAGGTGTCTTCATATACAGAATAAAGCCTACAATACTGAAACAGATAACGTGATGTTTAAATATCTACCTATTGTATTGTTCTGCAACTTAAATAACATTTCTGATGTCCCCATTAGGGGTAAATTATTTTCAATTCACGTTTCTGCAAGTATTTCCAGGGTAAGATATACCTACTTGAGAAACTCATCTCTGTAGGTTTAACCACTCGTGTTCTTTGCTCTTAGTTATTGACTTCAGTTTACAACGTGACTAAGGCAGATGCAACATTGCAACAACTTACATGTCCATCCTGAAGTTAGTAGGTGTTAAAGATTGCCATTAGAAGTGGTAGTTATAGCAGTTATGCTATAACTGTACATATATAAAATTATCAGAAGAATGCATTCTACATTTGGCTAGTATGAAATTTATCAGCTTTTGCCAATCTGGAATAATGTGGTGATTAGAAAATTCCTTTGCAGTGTGGCAGAGCCAGCCTTTGGTCTGTAATCACCCAATTCTATTTCTCTTCCAAGAATCTATTTCAACCTATTAGAACATATTTCCAGGTTAATAATGTCATCCCACATCCATTGGGGTGGAAAACAGCTCATATATTAAGGCATTTAAATGGAGATTTCTAAATGCTTGTGCCAGTATCCAACTGGATATTTGACTGAATTTCCTAGACATACATATCTAGAGCAGTCTGAAATGTCTTAAGATATTCAAGAAATCCACAGAAGGTCGGTAAATACGACAGTGATCCAGCAGTAGTCTTGTGCATTTCTGGAATGCAAGTGGAAACTGGGCAGATATTGTGGATACCTCAAATGAAACTGGAAAAATATGTTAGATAACAATCACACATTAATTTCTACCTTAGAATAAGCTGAATAACATTCTCTGCTCCGTCACCTGTACTCAGTGCTAATCTGCTCTTCTGAACCCTACAAATATTTGCTCTACTATTCAAGCTTAAACACCTACTTGTGCAAAGACCTTATATTTAAACAGCTACAATTAGATGTGATTTTTAATCCATGTAGTCTTTCCTCATGTATTTTGAACTTGTGTTCATCAACACACAGAAAAAGGGTTTCAAATATAGTTCTGCAGGTAACAATATCAAAGTGATTCCATTCTAAATATCCACATTGTTCTTCTATTCCTTTGAAAATAGAAGGAAAAGAAAAATCTGAAGCAATTTTCCCCATATCTGTTAACGTACAAAATTTTATTTGCCGTAAAATTTCAGTTCTAATTTGTCCTTGTTTAGCCTATAAATAGTGTTTATTTTCTTGATATTTCTTTGGTTATTGCAGTAGAATTAGATAATATCCTCTCAACATCAAATAGTAATAGCTACATAATATTTCAGATTATTCAGACTCTACACTATCTAAAATATAATGTATTGATTGATTACCTACAAAAAATATTCTAAATTGTGACTGGAAAATACACTAGTTTGATTTTTGTGTTCTATCATTTTATAATATAACAGCAAAAATAAAGTGCTGCATTGAAACATTTTCAATCTGGTTTTCCCATTATTTTACCAACAATAGGTATAGATATGAAAGCTGACGCTGGAATTTATTTAACAATAAAAATATTGCAATCTAGCACCCAATTTATGAAATATTGATCTTATCTTTTCATTATTTGTATTTGAATTACTAAAACATAATGCAAAATTAACTTACTACTGCTGGGAAGACTATACTTCTGTAGTAGGTAATACATTTCAAAGAGTTCTAAAAAGTTCATCTATTTTAAAGGGCAGCATATTCATAACCTAAACCATAGTTCTTGTGCTGTTCTTTATGAAGGTTATCTTATCAGGAAATTGGAAATTCTCCATTCAGGCACATTTTGTTTATTTTCCTGTAACTTCATTTTAATTCCCTTTTTTTCTTCTTTCCTCAGCATTGGTAAAGGATAAGATGTAGGCTGTTGCTACTCAGAGACATAAATAAAAGTCAAGAGAGGCCAAAGATAACTTCTATAAGGCTAACATGATTTATTCCATACAGACATTTTCCCATATGTTTAATTCTATGCTTGCTCTTTTCCTGTACTTGCTTTCCATATGGCAATCCCTCTTCCCAAAACCTGTTCCCTTCTTTCAGTAGCATCCTAGATTTTCAAAGAATGAGTGAAAACGTGGGTCTGCAGTTAAGATATTTGTAATTATGAAGTTGTGAGACCTGGAAGTGATGACGAAACTGCTTATTTCACAGCCTTTATTCCCATTCAGGTAATGCACCAGATTACATCCTTCGTCACTCAAAACGTTCAAGTACATGGACAAGATCTAAATACAGTTTGAAAAAGAAAGTTCATTTGTGGTAGTAAATGAACACAGGGACAAATACAGAAAAAAAAAAACCCAATCATCCAGAAATACATACTTGTATTCATCACTAAATCTAGTTAAAATATGGCGCTTTCTAATCAGGTTGTAAGATGGTTATCATCGTCTTTTAATATCAAGTCCTTTAGTTATTGCTGTGCTTTCTGAAATACCTGTTAGATACATTATTGCAACTTACCTGAGTTGTATTTTCTGATCTTGCATCAGCCTGTTATTCTATTTAAAAGACTGCAAAATCTCAGCATGGCATAGAATCATAGAATTGTTTTGGTTGGAAAAGGCCTTTAAGATCACCAAGTCCAACCATTAACCTAACACTGACATGTGTCCTGAGTTTGGCTAGAACAGAGTTAAATTTCACTAGAAGCTGTGATGGGACACAGCCAGGACAGGTGACCCAAAGTAGCCAAAGGAGGTATTCCATACCATGTGACCTCATGCGGGGTGGCACAGTCCCAGGATGCGTGGCTTTGGGACAGGTCTGAGCATGCGGTCGGAGTTGTATGGTCAGTTGGTGAGAAACTGCATTGTGTATCACCAGTTTTGTATATTCTTTTATCAGTACAGTTGTTGCTGTTTCCCTCTCCCTTTGCTGTCACAATAAACTGTCCTTATCACAGCCCAGGAGTGTCTGCCTTTTCTTTCCCACTCTCCTCCCCATCCTGCTGGGAGAGGGACGGGAGAGAAGTGAGCGAGTGGCTGTTTGGTGCTCAGCTGCCAGCTGGAGTAAAACCATGAGAGTCCTTCACAGAGTGGGAGAAAGTATCACCCTCTGTCTTCCCTGTAGGTTGAGTGCAATTATTAGTCAATTCAAAGAGATATCCAAGGTATGGACATGACAGCAAGACCCCATACAAATACCAACTTAGGCTCATGACTGTTGATATTATCCTATCATAAGCTGATACCACACAGTACAGCAAAATGAGAATCTGGACTCCTTTCCCAGAGGTGACAAGCATCAGCATTGCAAGGAATGCACACAGCAAATAGAGGGTTACATACCACAGGCATATGAACAAATAAAACACTGTTGTGACCAGCAGCTGTTTAAAGTAATGCAAGAAATACTTACAACTACTTTGTTTTAACATGCATGGGTGAGATCTGTCGTTATCTCAACCCTTCAAGCCCCACACTGGGCACCAAAAAAGGACTGTCGTGGTTTTACCCTAGCCGGTAGCTGAGCACCACGCAGCCACTCACTCACTCCCCCCGCCCCCTGCCCAGCGGGGTGGGGAAGAGAATGGGAAGGAAAAGGCAGACCCTCCTGGGCTGTGGTAAGGACAGTTTACTGGGACAGCAAAGGGAGAGGGAAACAACAACAACAACCGTACTGATAACAGAATGTACAAAACTGGTGATACACAATATAGTTTCTCACCCACCGACCGTACAACTAAGACCACACATTCAGACCTCTCCCAAAGCCGGACCATCCACGAGCCGGCTGCCTGGAGAAATACCACCCCTTCCCGACTAGACCCCCCCTTCTATGCTGAGCATGACATCACATGGTATGGAATATCCTCTTTGAATAGTTTGGGTCACCTGTCCTGGCTGTTTCCTATCCCAGCTTCTAGTGAAAGTTAACTCTTTTCTAGCCAAACTCAGGACAGATTGTCAACCCTTTCAGTGAAGAAATTTTTCCTAATATCCAATGTAAACCTCCCCTGACGCAACTTGAGGCCATTCTCTCTTGTCCTATCGCTTGTTACTTGGGGGAGGAGACCAACATACACCTCACTACAACCTCCTTTCAGGTAGCTGTAGAGAGCCGTAAGGTCTCCCCTGAGCCTCCTTTTCTCCAGACTAAACAACCCCAGACACCTCAGCCACTCCTCGTAAGACTTGTGCTCCAGACCCTTCACCAGCTTTGTTGCCCTTCTGGAGAACCATCCCCAGTCCTGTGCCCTGGGGAACATCACTTGTGACCGGCCACCAACTGGTTCTAACTCCATTCATGACAACTCTTTGGGTCCAGCCATCCAGAGAGTTTCTAATCCAGCAAAGTGTACACCCACCCAAGCTGCAAGCAGTCAGCTTCTCCAGGAGAATTCTGTGGGAAACAGTCTCAAAGGCTTTACTAAAGTCTGGGTAGAACACATCCACGGCCTTTCCCTCATCGACTAAGTGGGTCACCTTGTCATGGAAGATCAGGTTAGTCAAGCAGAACCTGCCTTTCATAAACCTGTGCTGACTGGGCCTGTTGTCTTGTATGTGCCTCGTGATGGCACTCAAGATGATCTGCTCCATAACCTTCCCTGGCACCAATGTCACACTGACAGACCTGTAGTTCCCCAGATCCTCCTTCCAACCCTTCTGGTAGGTGACCTCCAGTCAACTGGGACCTCCCTGGTTAGTCAGGACTGCTGATAAATGACGGAAAGTGTCTCGGTGAGCACTTCCGCCAGCTCCCTCAGTATCCTTGGGTGGATCCCATCCAGCGCCATAGACTTGTGTGTATCTAAGTGATGTAGCAGGTCACTAACTATTTCCCCTTAGATTATGGGGGCTTCAATTTGCTCCCCGCCGCTATCTTCCAGCTCAGGGGCATGGATACCCAGAGAACAACTGGTCTTACTAGTAAAGACTGAGGCAAAGAAGGCACTAAGTACCTCAGCCTTTTCTTCATCCTTTGTGACTGTTTCCCCCCACATCCAACAAAGGATGGAGATTCTTCTTATTCTTCCATTCATTGCTAATGTATTTATAGAAACGTGCTTTATTGTTTTTAACTGCAGTAGCCAGGTTAAGTTCTAGCTGGACTTTGGTCATTCTAATTTTCTCGTGGCACAACCTCATGATATCCTGAGTTGCCTCATCCTTCTTTCAAAAGTTGTAAACTCTCATTTTTTTACCTGAGGTCGAGCCAAAGCTCTCTGTTCAGCCAGGCCAGTCTTCCTCACCAGCCTGTCTTTCAGTCTTTTGCCTACTTCTGCAACTTTAAGATTTCCTTCTTGAAGAATGTCCAGACTTTCTGGACTCCTTTGCCCTTCAGGACTGCCTCCCAAGGGACTCTGCCAACCAGTCTCCTAAACAAGCCAAAGTCTGCCCTCTGAAAGTCCAAGATAGCAGTTCTGCTGACTGTCCTCATTACTTCTCCAAGAATTGAAAACTTTGTCATTTCATGATTGTTATACCGAAGACAGCCTCCAATTGTCACATCGCTCGAGTCCTTCTCTGTTTGCAAACAACAGGTCCAGCGGGGCTCTTTCCCTAGTTGACTCACTCACCAGCTGTGCTAGAAAGTTATCTTCCACACACTCCAGGAACCTCCTGGACTGTTTCCTCTTTGTTGTGTTGTATTTCCAGGAGATGTTTGGTAAGTTGAAGTTCCCCATGAGAACAAGAGCTAGTGATCGTGAGACTTCTCCCAACTGCTTATAGAATATTTTATATGCGTCTTCTTCCTGGTTGGATGGTCTATAGCAGCATCCCAGAATGATATCTGCCTTGTGGCCTTTCCCCTGATTCTGACCCATAAACACTCAACCCTATCATCACCATTGTCACGCTCTAGACAGCCAAAACATTCCCACCGCTTGTCCTGCCTTGCCTGTGTCTCCACTGCAGCAGCCTAGTTGTACAAGTCATCCCACCACGTTTCTGTGATGACAACTATATTGTATTTTTTCTGCTGCACAATGGCTTCCAGCTCCTCCTGTTTGTTGTCCATGCTCTGTGGATTGGTGGTGATGCACTTAGTTGCACTACAGATCCTGCCACCCTTTTTAGTGGTAAAGGCCCTAATTCCTACATGACCATTCTCAGGTGGTTTCTAGCACATCAATAACCCTTGTGTCATTGCTGCTGCATGGATTCCAACCCCACTTCCACTGAGATCGCAGGCTGAACGACCTTGCTAGTACACTGGCATGCTGCCCCTAAGGCTCATCTCTAGTGAGTCTGGTTTTATCTCTTTTCCCCCTTCAAAACTTGTTTAAAGTTCTTTCAATGATCCCTGCTGACACCTGTGCAAAGATCCTTTTCCCCTTTTGAGACAGGTTTAGGCTGTCCGTCCTAGCAAACTTGGCATCATGTAGATCAACCCATGATCAAAAAAGCCAAAATTTTGTCAGTGACACCAGACTTGAAGCTAGGTAATGATTGATCTGCTGGGTCTTCCTGCTTCTTCCCTCCTCATTCCCTGCTACTGGAAGGACAGAGGAGAACACTACCTGTGTTCCTGATCCCTTAACCAGTCATCCCAAGGCTCTGAAGTCTCTCCTGATTACCTTCAGACTTCTCGTTGCAACTTCATCGCTGCCTACCTGAAAAATCAGTAATAAATAATAATCTGAGGGCCATACCAGGACAGGAAGCTTTCTCTTCACATCTTTAAACCAGGCCCCAGGGAGACAGCAGACTTTCTTAAGTGGGTCTGATCTGCATATTGGGCCCTCTGTTCCCTTCGGAAGGGAATCTTCTATGACAATGACCCATTACTTTTTTTCTTTGTGGAAATAGTTCTGACACAGGGTGTAGGCCAGCTTAACCTTGGCAACACCTTCAAGCTAGATGAACCACCATCCTCCTTATTGTTTGGTTCCACTTGCAAAGCCTCATACATGTTATCCAACGGCATCTGGGGAAATGGGGTAGTCACAGAGGAGACATGCCTGCTGCACCAGGCAGGAGCTTGTTACCACTCTCCCCTATCCCTTAAGTCACTGTGTTCAGCCAGGCAGAGAGAGAGGACAGGGGATCCTCCATGTCAGGCACCCTGCCTGCCTGTGGGGCCTGTCCCAGGGAAGGGAGGGTGTGATTCCAGCAGTCGGTCTCTCTCTCTCACACTCCCTGATACTTCTCAACCTACTCACCTCCTTCCAGAGCTCTGTCACTAAGCGGAGGAGTTCCTCCATCCCGGCATACATGCTTACATGTATATCATACCAACCATCTCAGATTTTCACATTATAATTACACATACACCTACAACGTTCTTGTCCTACTTTGTGGCCATACTATTCATACCATTTTTTGCTTCTAGTTTCTTTTGTTTATACCAATTTTTTTTTTTTGTTTTAATTCATCATTATTATTTATACCACACTATGTTTTCGGTTTCTGTATACTAGCATTGTGTCATCAGAGTTCTACTATGCCTTATATCCTTTAAGGGAAAAAAAAAAACCACAAAAAATTTTAATTAGTGTCACTTTGTAGCAATATATTTTTTTTTAAAAGTTGCTCCCAAATACAATTTGAGATATTTAGTCTTGTTTTTATAAAATTTTATTCAGATGAACAGTACTATATTCTTCCACGGTAAACTATCTCTGTTCAAGTCTTCTTTCAAAAGCTATATGTTTGAATGCTTTTATGCTTTTAAGTTTTCAGTAGAGTAATTTTCAGTAAAGTAATTTTGTCCAAACTGCATATCTTTTTTGTGTGTTTTGGTTTGTTGTTTTTCGGGATTCTTTGGGGGGTGTGTTGTTATTGAACTTTTGTAGGTAAATAAGCACTTGGAATAATGTTGTGAAACTGATGATAATCATTCAAAATGTGTTCATCGTCTTTTTGGAATAAAAATAATTTGTCTTCTGTGTTTCAAATACAATTTTAAAATTATGGATGTTTACAGTAAAATGTTTCACTCAAATAATACTGATTCACCTTAATATGAAGATCTAACGGCACTGTCTCAATAAGAGTTTTTCTTATGCACTGTTAAACTAAATAGACCCTGCAAGGAACTGTGTCTGCATTTTCCTTCTATACCTTGGGCATGTTTTTCCAGCTGATATGAAATCAACAGTAGATGGCATTTGAGTTAGAGATACAACATTCCCTTGAAAATCAATTATCTTATTATAACATTGGCCTTGGTAGTAACCATTCTGTTCCCTGCTTTCCCTCTTGGTCTGCAGTGCTCTCAGGTGTCATGTATATTGTTTCTACTCAAGTGCTAATTCTGTCTCTCAAGAGTCTTTTACTGATTTCCTGTCCCTTTATGCTTTTCAAGTACCTCTTTCCTTTAACTGATAATTCACTGTGTCTCAGAAGCTCAGTCACGGTTAAATCACTTCAGTTCTAATTAAATAGAAACACAATGTTTAGACAGTATGCTTTAAGAGATAAAAAGAACGTACCTTAAACAAAATGTCTATTTTGAAGTCATTTAAGATGCCACTTTCTCTATTGGGTTACTTGCTTCATCACCTGAATCTGTAAAGACAATTGATCAAATATGTCAGTTCCTTTTTTTTTGTTTTGTTTTTCTTTAAGTAAATACTATCTTTTGAAAATGGTCCATTCCAGCAGCATCAAAAATTGTCAGTTGACAGTTATCCCAACAAGTTACTTCCACATTGGCAACAAGTCTGACAGTGGAGAGTTCCTTATAATTACCAATTACGATATGGCTCAAGCAACTAGAGCTCTAAAAGGCCTGGCAAATAGAACCAGGGGAAAAAAACCAAACACAACTGCAGAGTGACTAGAAAACAGTTAGCTCAAAACTAGTTGTGGTGCAAATGTACTAACTTGGAACTGGCAAAATAATCAGGGATATTTTTGAGTCTTAAAATAAATGGCATTCATCCTACCCACACAGTGTGTTTATGTACCTATTGCATTTGGTAGAAATAAAAAGTCACTTTGAGATGACAACTCATCCCACATAATTCAGGATGGAATGAATTGCCTTGAAGGAACAAATCATGCCTATCTTTCCCATTTAGTACAAGGTAACCTAGAAAAATGACTTACATTATATCCTTACTTCTTAATGACTTAAGTTTAGGTAAGATGAATGCTACATGAATTCCACAATGTGAGTGAAATTCTGGAGAAGTATCACATGAAAGTACGTTTTGCCATGAATGTAAATGATTTTAAATCAAGAGCAGCAGGCACAAAGGTGTCCTTCATTTGCTATAAAATCTAAAGATTTCCTTCCTCTGTCCAGTTTGAATAAACAATATTTTTCTTCAAAATTCTATTGTTTTTTATTTATTTATGTGCACAGGAACACTACTGAAATACTACATCTGATCCCTAGATAGCTGACATTAGAAATACTTCACTGAGCACTATTTTAAGAATTTCTTGTGATGGAGTAAATATAATGCGGAAACAGAGAGTATACATTTAACATCCAAATTTTAAGATTAAAACAAACAAATAAAAAGACTAATTGTAATGAATCGTAATAACAAAACAAACCACGACACACACACGCATACAAAAACAACAAACTCGTCGTCTTCTGGATTGTGAGCCTTCTGTGAACTGAAAGTATCTTGGAGATTTATCCATGAATGCTAGAACACTGCTTTTTAAAGTCAAACAAACACTGTAACCTGAAAATTATCTTTAAAAGCATATGAATGCAGCAGTTGTGACTACAAGAGAAAAGGAATTCAAACAAACAAAACCAATTCAAAATATCTTGAGATTTAACATTATGACATTGGCCACAGTAATCACTTTCTTCTAACAAGAAATAAATTAAATTAATGAAACAGCTGCACATACTATAGCTATTCCCTATAGTATCAGAAGAGATAGACTTTGTGAAATATATCTTTGGGATTAAATCGGAGGTCTTTCCTATACCATTTATTCCTCTGACTACAACAAATTCTGGTTCAGGCCTTTAATAAGTCACATGATGTATGTTGAGAAGAATCATTATCTGAGTGACTTGCTAATCGATGAAACTATCTTTTTTCAGGTATAAAACATTCTATTTCATACAAGATCAATCGTATTTCTCATATTCAATAATTGCAGTGTAGTTTTCCTGTTATAAAATGAATAATACTACTCAATTTCTGGTCCTCTTTAATTATTCAGACCTTAAGAATAAATTATGTTATGCATTATTCTTGAAGTAATATGAAGGAATAATTGAGTGACACTGATATAATAAAATGCTATCAATATTTTAATTTTAAATAGAATTATGCTTCAAACTATATTAATCACTTGAAACACAGGAGAATAATTCTTAAATTAGTTTGAAAATTTATTATGCCAACTTTTATATATAAGGGACACTTCCAAATAACCAATTTTGATTTTGTTCTCTATCTGTTTGTCTACACCTGGAAGACTGAGAATTCCACCTGTGGGGAAATATGAGCATACATAAAACCTCTCACTTGCTCCTTGCACCATCACAGGCAGAGGTATGCCAGAATCAGAAACAAGAATTGCTCTACTTAGCAAATCTCTGCTGATAATTCATCTTTAGGCAACAGGGTTACTTCAGACTCTGGTGAGGAAAACATTGACACAAAAATGCGATCTGGGCATAGTAACTGACTGCCCAGTGAATTCCCATCTCTTCCTCTCTGGATATCTCTTTCTTACTTTATGAGACAGTGGAATGATGTGTCATCTCTTACTATGAAACTTTGAATTTTAACCTTGAGTTTCATGATTAGGAATCTCTCTAAATTTGCCAATAGTCCTCAGGTACTGCTCAGTGATGTTTCTGCCCTAAATTAATACTGCAGAGATTGACCAAAACATTTCAGCATTTGGCATATTTTTCTCTTGGTGAGGCAGCAAGATTGTCTTCACTCTTTAGCATGTCTTTCATAGGATGTTTTCTTGCTGAATTTTATCATTAGTACAATCTCAAGACAGAAGAATCTTTTGTTCCTATTGAGGGATATTGGGACCCTGACAATGAAAGGGACAGACGATTTCTGATATAAGTGTGATTGTCTTTTTCTTTATTGGTATTTCTTTTTAAGCTCTACTGAAGTACTACTCAGTTTCTGTGAAGAAAATAAATTTAAACTTAATCTGACATAGGTCTGTTTTCTTGATTTCTTGGCTAAGCTCCTCCTGTATCTTGAGTAATTTATAAACTTATGATAAATCTGAAAGCAAAGTAAAATGATAAAAACTTGCCTTACATGAATGTCTGATAGGAAAACAAATTGGTCTACAGTCATTCTATAGATTTGTCTTACAGTAGTATTTTACAGTATTCTTTTTATGTCCATGACAAAAATGAATTTTGACTGGATCAAGTATTTCTGAAGATACTTTTAAAATGCTCTCCTGTTGTTGGCTTCTTCGCTTTTTTTTTTAAAGTTATGTCAGATTTACTTAGCAAAATGCTTTCCATGACATGGTGTCTTAGTCTTGGCTAACAGCCAAACTCACACCCAGCTGCTCAGTTGCTCCTCCTCCTTCAGTGGGACAGGGGATATTACAGGGGAAAAAAGCAAAAATGAGAAAGTTCCTGGGTTGAGATAAATACAGAGACTTTGCTTACGCTGTCGGGGGTAGGTTGCCAGGCCTGTCAGGGGAGCTGCAGTGGTGGTCTCTACGAGAAAAGGTCAGCGGTTGTTCTGTTCCAGACCCACTGCAGCCAAAGCTGAGCCCGTCAACAATGCTGGTGGTGCCTCTGAGAAAAACACATCTAAGAAAGGGCAAAACATTGCACAGAAAATGTAAGGACTGAGGGAAAAAGTGTGAGAAACAATCCTGCATTGCAGAAGAAGTAGGGGGAGGAGGTGCTCCAGGTGATGGTGCAGAGATTCTCTGGCAGCCCTCAGATGGAGAGGACCCACACTGTACCAGGGGAGAAGGGTGAAGGAGGAAGGAGCAATAAAGAGGAACTTTTACAATCTGACTGTAATTCCCCATTTTCTGTCCCCACGGTCCTGCCTAGGACTGGAGGAGGCAGAGAACTCAGCAATGACACTGAGCCTGGGAAACAGGAGGTGATGGGGCAAGGTGACATTTCAATTTCTCTTTGTTTTTCACTAAGCAATTGAATTTTAATTGGCAGTAAATTAATTTTCCTCAGGTCTAGTCTTTGCGGGTCACGATAGTAATTGGTAAGTGATCTCCTTTCCTTTATCTTGACCCATGAGCTTCTTCACCTCACTTTCCCTGCCATCCTGTTGAGAAGGAGGTGTGAGAGCGCGACTGAGTGGGTGCACGGCATGTGTGCAGTGGTTTTACTCTTTCTTTAAAAAATCCTTTTTCAAAGACACCCTCACCTTGGCTGCAGGGCTGAGCTGTGCCCTGCTGTAGGTAAGTTGGAGCTGGCTGGAGCCATTTATGTCCAGCATGGGGCAGCCCTGGCCGCTTCTCAGAGAGGCCTCTGCAGCCCCTCCTGCCAACACCTTGACACCTGCACTAGGACACTGCCACATGTGGCTGCTTACAAGGACCCTCTTTTGTGAAGCATTTTAGAAAGAAAAAAAAAAAAAAAAACCAGAACAAGAAAAGGAGAGTTCACAAGATGAAAAGCTGACTTTCTACAGCTTTGAACTCCAAGAACTGAAGTGAAATGAGAAAATTTTATCCAGCAGCAGAACATTCTGATGAAGACCACTATTGTAATTGATAACAGTCAAATAATCTTAATGGTTGTACAAATATATTTCATGAGGGAAATAACATACCCACTTTTAGTCTAGAATTATACCACTTTTCTTCTGTTAGCCATAATGTTAGCAGACTTCAATTTAGAGTCTATCAGCTCATTCTTGAGGAAATTCAGTTTTCTCAGCTACATGTTAGGTAGACAAAAGAGTTATGAGAGAAAGGAAAAAAAAGAGAATAAAGCAGATAAATGTTTCCTTTTACATTATATGCACTTTGTCAGAATCTTCTTTATTAATAGCTGAAGAATGATGTGTAAGCGTGAACACAACCTCTCCCATCTTGTCTTCTTTATTAGTGCTGTATCTGGAGACTTTGTCTAGTGCAGCTGATTTCTGCAGGATTTTAGTCACTTAAATGAAATAGAATTTGTTTACTTTGGTTTATGTTATCTTACCAAAGGTGTGTTAAGTGTAAGAAACCCAGACAATTTTAGACGGCAGTCTTTTTTTCATGCTCTAGTTAAGGAGAAAAAGTCAGTTTGATGATAACCCTTAGTCCCAAGATAATATAATTTTTCCCTGAAGATGTATTCTAAATGACGTGGTGAGTTGTCTTATGTTAATTTGCATTAACTAGTTAAACAAAATTTTAAAAGTTCAGGCTAAATAATTACATGCAATTTCAAGGCCTTTTCTCTGTTTAAAAGGCTAGACAATAATAGATTTTATTATAGTCACAGAGGAACACAATGTTTTATAAGAAGTAAGACTCTAATTTAAACAACTATGTAACTTTTCAAAGAATGCAATAGTTGTATTTAATTTATACAGTTGGGCAAATATCCTTCAGAAGTTTATTTTGTCCGAACGTGTTTTTTACTACCATAAATAATTGTCTAGCTTAAATTAAAAGTTTTAGTTTGCTGCCACTGAAATGATGGAGAAAATTTATCAAAATCTTGCTGAGCAGAAGTAAAACAGAAGAAACATTTTCTTTGTGGGATAAAAAGTCCTTTTGTTCTTCACTGTAAATTTCTTCGGATATTTAAGTTCATTATGAACTCATTTTAACACTTCAGTTACAAGTACTGAACTCTGGTCAAAAGATAGTTACATTCAATTTTCTCTCTATGTAAGATTGAAGACAAAACTAAACATCTGCAAAATCCATCAGCTTCTGAGTCATTTTCTCCTTGGCAGTGAGCAAGTCAATCTTTCTATTTACTTATATACTCATCCTTTTTGCGTTTTGCTTCCATAAACTTTTTTTCTCCACTATGTTTTCCTCTGTTCATCCAAAATTGGTTTATTAGCTGAATTAATGAGTAGTAGTCATCCTTCTTACAAGAAATAAAAACTCTTATAATTTATACTAAATTATTTTATTTTCGCTGAGCTAAAATTTTCAGCTCTAGTGGAGATGAAAAACCATGAGCAAAGCAACAACTACATTTTAAATGAAAAGAGATAAATTGTGGAAAAAATTTTCATATGCTATTAAGAAAGAATATCTTTGTTAAAGATGGGGCCTCCAGTGAATTTTTTCACCTTTTGGTTTGGTTTTAGTATCCCCTTCCTTTGTCTCATCTGATTGCGAGATATTACCCATACATCAGCTGGCGAACTTGTTTCTGTACCCAGGTCTGAATGGGATTGGGGAACTGAACCAGCCAAAAGAAGGAAAAAAAGAACCTATAAACCAACAAACTCAAACTTCACCACAAAAAAACAAACAAACAAACAAACAAAAAAACTAACCAGAAAAAAAAAACTTAACCCCCAACTCCCCTCCCCCCATCAGATTTTGAAAGCTTTGACAGTTTCTTAATCTAGTTCAGTGCGTGTTTGCACAAAAAAATTACTGGAAAACTGAAAGATGCATTAGAAGTGCAAGAGTAAGCAGCCAGTAGAAAACTAAAGGCTTCAGTCCCTGAAATCAATGTTACCCCCACAGACCTTCATGTGGAGCTGCACCATCTGCACAGGCATTGCTGTATTCCCTTGTACCTGCATTTTCTCCTAACATCTTGCTGTTCCACTTTCTATTTTCCTCTCGAGCCCAGAGGATAATAAGTTAACACTAATCTCATTGCTAGCATCCCTTTTCTTCTAAACAAAATGCATATTTGTTTAAATGGTTGAATTTGCAACACAATTTGAACTTCAAACACGTTCAATATGCAGTCAGTTTGATTTGAATAGGATAGGATAGGATAG